>LUCH01002188.1:70589-82253 GCA_013368495.1 Paragonimus heterotremus | reverse complement strand
ATGAATATACAACGTCTTTCTGATTTGCGTCGACAGACTTTAACAGCCGTATTGAGTCTAACAGCACACAAGCGACTATTCGTCTGCCTACATCTAGGTAAAGCTACATACAACACAGTTGTGTACATATGGCATATATTACAGGGTTATGACGCACACCAAGTCTACATTAGGTCACGAAACACTCGGTTCCAGACGTGGTCAAGCTCACACTTGAATGCTTCGACCGTTGAAGCTTCGAGAATGTACGGAGGGAGATTGTTCCACGCGTTCACCACTCTGTGGAAGAAGAAAGAAACGTGGATTCCCTTGTTTGCTCTCGATTTGTGGATCATATAGTGCCCTCTGAGTTGGAGCATCTTCATCGGTTGAAAAAAAAGTACTAGCCGGTACACCAGTAAGAACTACTAGGATCTTGAAAGCTTCTATCAAGTCTGCACGAAGCCTTCTTCGTTCAAGGGAAAATAAGTTGAGAGTTTTCAACCTGCTAGTGTAGTCTAAGGGCTTCATGCCCCGTATCAGTCTAGTAGTTAACCTCTGAATACTTTCAATGCATTGTTTATTTTTTTGTAGGCTTGGACTCCAGGCCTGGATACAATACTCCAAATGAGGCCTAACAAACGTTTTGTACAACGGAATCACTACTGCCGGCTCTCTGGGTGAGATGGTTCTCATGAGCTGGAAAAGCGAGCCTCTTGCTTTCTTCGCCGCTAAAGTGCACTGCGCCTTGGGTTTAAAGTCACTCTGGATTAGAACCTCAAGGTCTCTAGCTTCAGTGACTTGCTTCAGCTTGCTCGGGTTACCTGAATTGGAAAGCTGTCTTTGAGTAGATCTGTTGCTATCTTTAATCAGGTTGAGGGCTAAATCCCATTACTTTGCTTCAGCTCCTGCACCTGTTTTTCATGTTTCAGCTGTAGCTCTCAACTGAGGCCTTTAAGAGTTTCTGTTTACTATTCCCATCTCCTACCTGTTTGTTCGCCTAATTTCTTGACGGTTCATGTGGATTTTTAAAAGATGTCCAGTTGTCAGCAACCAACTCCGCATGAAGATTCACAGTAAATTTAACCAAACCCTCTAATAATTTTAGGCTCAGTCATCTGTCAACCCTCTGGTGGGCGACTGGTGTGTCCGTCCAAAAGTGGAGAGATCGGCTGTTAATTACAGGTCCCTCAGCATCGGTATACCCAAAGGTATTTGTCTTTTTGTGTAACCCAGTGATTAAGACTGTTAAGACCAACCATCTCTCACTTTCTATCCGTCGACAGGCAAAGCAGTTGATCGCTCTTTGTCTGAATCCTGTCAAGACTCTTTTGAAAGCATTTGTGACGAAATCCGTGATTGGGTTATTGAGCATCATGTTCGACGTTCCGCCGTTGATGATCTTTTACGTCTCATGAGTGAATACTTTCCAGAACTTCCCATCAATTTTAAGACCCTTATGCACACACCCCGAATTTCCCCTTTTCGAAAAATGTTTTCTGGCGAATATATACATTTTGGGCTTGTCAACGGGATTCAACGTGAACTACAAGCCAGATATTCGACTGATTGCCCCTTAATTTTGATTCAGTTATATATTGACGAGCTGTTACTAAAAGGCTCGGAGAAACGTTCACTTTGGCCCATTCTCTGTCGCTTAACGGAGCCCGTTGTCACAAAGCCTTTTGTTGTGGGTGTTTACGGTGGACCGAAGATACCAAGGGATATGAGCGTCTTTCTTTACGATTTGGTCAACGAATTACGGGATGTGTTATTCAACGGCATATCCATAAAATCTTCTACTTACCCAGTTGAACTCAAGGCAGTTATTTGTCGTCCGTTTGTCCGTTCGCGTATCATCCTTATAGGCAAACAGAATGCTTATCTTAATTGTGACAAATGTACTCAAAGGGGGCGATACCTTTCACGTAAAGTTATTTACTTTCTTCGACCATCCGTTCCACGGACAGACGCAGCTTTCCGTGCATCCCGTTTCAACTCTTCTCCATTTTATTCCCTACCAATCGATATGATCAACACTTTCCCCGTCGAGTATTCACATACTGTTTGCTTAGGCGTTGTGCGTCGGTTGATAAATATATGGAATCATGGGCCTGTTGTAACTAACACCTGTATTGGCAAGGCTGCCATCCAACGAGTGAATGGACGCATTTTGCGTTGCCGTGGTAGTTTAACGAGTGATTTTACGCGTTGTCGTAGTTGGCTCGATGTAACGAAATGGAAGGCGGTTGATTTTAGACAGTTCCTGTTGTATATTGGCCCGGCTGTTCTGCATAACGTTTTAGACGAGGTCAAATATAGAAATTTTTTGGATCTTTCTGTTGCTGTGTATTTTCTTTCTCATCCCACATTTTTCCGTTCTCAAAATAGCTTTGCAGTGGGTGTTATTGATGTATTCCTTAATGATTTTTCTAAAATTTATGGCGAAGCCGAACTGGTTTACGATGCCCATTCTCTGAAACATCTTCCCGTAGATGCGTTAAATCATGGTCCCTTAGATACATTTTCCGCTTTTTCCTTCAAATCATCTTTGCTTGAATTGAAAAAGGTTATCCATAATTCTACGCAGCCAGTGAGACAATTATACACACACTGGCTACTGTCAGCCTCGAGTGATCACCCTTGTACATTTCTAAAGGCACCTTTACCTGTACAGTCCCTCCCTCAGCCTAGTACTGTAAGTTTTCTGAAGAATAACGTTCTGTTTACAAACGCACCTCCAGATAATGTCATCCTTATAGATGACTGTCCATGCTTACTTGTTGATATTCATAATACGGATTCTGACGATCGTACAATTGTGTATTCTCCCTTTCTTTCACCTCTTAAACCACTTTTCACTCATAGTTTCCCATCAAATCTTGTGCACATGTTTGTGCTTCACCATGTTTCCCATGAAACACGCATAGGGCTCGCTTCTCACATTAAAGCTAAATGTGTGCTTCTCCCAGTCGATTCATACTTTGTGTGCATCCCTATTGTAAATTCTTTTATCTGACATGCTATATTTGTATATGAGAGTGATTAGATGTACAGCACTGCTTTATATTAAACTGCGTTTTTCCGTAAACAAGGTTTACCGAATTTCCCTTTCTCCAGTTTTGCTCTTTTTGGAATGGCTTCTGCGCGATCCGTTTCATTGGGTAGTTAAGTAAACACTAATTCTGTATAAGCATTGTTCGAGTTGTTGCCTTATTGATACCGATCGTTCGGTTTGTATGTCGGTCAGCTGCCTTAATTTCCCACCAAGCGAATGCCTTTAAGTTGACCTTCGCCCCTTGGTTTTTCGACGCACGACGTGATTTCTCTGCCTAAATTATTCAGTATTCGTTTGACTGGTTTTTATGTGGACTATATAGCATCGTATCACGCATACGTGAGTGGGTCTGTTTGTGCAACCTAATCTCAACAATGCGACTTTAAGTTTGTTCATTCCCATCTCATTTTACTCACTGTAGAGTTCGTATTGCAATTCGAGAGTCTACGGAAGTAGGGACTTGAACAAGGTCATTTTAGACAGTCAGGCTTTATTCCACTCATGATGAGAATACTAGAACGAACAGCATAAAATGGGAGCTTTGAGCACAATTATAGGTTTGCAGGCAAGTTATGTTCTTGCAGACCGTTAGTACTTCGTTACCTGCCGGATACGTTCATTTTAGTATATTGTCCACGCTCATCCAGTGCCACCGTTAAATATCAGTTCTTCGTTCATCGGGTGTTCAGTGCCACGCGACATAACAAGTAACCTGTTGGCCTAATAGAATAGTAACAGGTAGAAAATCCCCGTAAAGGCCCCGCTTGCTTTGATAATATTTGTACAGTCACAACAGACACTAGTGTATTGACACTTCTGATCTCGGTCATGGTCATTGAACTTTCAGAGCCATTGATTGCTTTCGACATGGTTGTTTGAAATGCTGCTCGAGGATTCCTCTTTCTGAAAGAAGTTTCGATGAAATGCCCCCGTGAGTGCAGAATGCGCATTTGCATGCAGCTTCCTTATGCATTTCCCACCATGGGCACCATATACCTTCTTTTATTGCATAAAAAATCATACTCCAGGAGTCCACTCAGAGGTTTTGAGGATCGCCGGGTGAAACTCCCGCAAGATGATGTGATGCGTTGAAGATATGTGTGCGGATGGCATCACTTTTTTATATTGGGCAGTTTGATTTACACTGTTGTTTTACATTGATTCATAATGGTTGTAAGCCTGACAAGAAGAAACTGTGGCTCGAGTCACCGACCACCGCAACACTAACGCAGGATAACCTAGAAGAAAAACTTACCAGAAAAGAAGAAATATAGATCAAACAAGCGGATAAAATAGCGGAAGAAACAGAGGTGGCACGAACGCCTGTATGTCATTGGCTACGGTACACTGCCATCTTGGACAATGTTTCTAACCAGCGATATGGGTGATCACAAGGACGCCATCCAGGCAGGCGACACCTACCTACTTTGCTCAATGGAGCAGTCAAGGTCTTCATACTTTGTGACCACGTTGTTGCTTGACCACCACGCAGTTTTACTCGATTGTTCGTGGTTCCAATATATAATGCCCGGTACGACAAACTCGTAGGTGACCTGCGGAGTACGTGACCCAACCATCACAGGCTGTGCGACGCGATTAGTTGACCAATTGATCACGCACCTCGAACGTCTCAGAGTATGCGCCAGCGAGCGGCCGTATTGTTCACGGGATCAGTCCACCTAATGTTGGTTTGTATGGCAAAGACAACGGTGGTCGAACACAGCCAGTATGTTAACATCTTCGACGAGAACAGGTTACGTTTCCGAACACAGAACAAGAAGGAAGTTGCAAAAGTAGTCCATGCCCATTCTTTCCGCGGCGATCGGAAGTCTGCTCAACGCCACAGATAACGTAGGTTGGTAAAGGCAACTCGTGTCTTTTCTATCCTTGCTGATATATTATCAAAAATATTACAGGCCGACGAGATAGTGTTATCCAAGTACGTGAAAGTATCCAGCATGGTCTGTGTGCCTTCGGTATGTCATCTGCATACTTAATATCTGTCAGCTGAGTATCAGTAAGACACTTAACAGCAGATCGATTGGCATCCTCAAGCGCATTCTAATTTAGGTGTAGATGATGGAGAATTGTGTGGTTAGTTGTAAAGTTCCTGACGATCCTCCGTCAAAACAAAGATAACTTTGAAGCTGAAGCTGATGAAACGTAATAAAGTTTCATGTCCGGATCTCGTTACAGTTCTTTTTAGAGTAGGTGGTGAGATATTCTTAATTGATTACATTCTCTCGTTTCTTATGAGAGACTGGAGATGTGCCTTATGATTGGCGCATATTACCAGGTTCGTCCCAAAAAATGTGCCAGAACATCCTTTGACGACCACAGAGGTATTGATCTTGTCTCTGTCGCGTCCAAAAGGCTCATGACTCATAATACGGCGGCTTCTGAAACACACAGAGTAAAAGATACAAGATCAGATCAGTTTCTCGACTTGGTCATGGGTGCATTGATCGTGTCTTCATCTTGTGAAAGACATTGCAACATCACCACCTCTTTCCTCGATCGTGGTATTTTTGAACCTGAAGACTACTCTTTCTTTGGTCGCCCAACGTGCTGTTTTGGACTGTCTCCGTCGCAGAGGAGTCCTAGTGATGTATGTCACTCTGCTGAAGTTGTATGCATGCTGTGAGTGCAGAGTGCGCACTTATTGTCTGCTATGTCAAACGTTCCTGCCTATAGTGGCACTCCCAAAGATGTCCGATTTTCCCCATTTATCAACCGTGTGTTGCGTGATCATCTAGAGCAAACAGTCTTAACATGATATGTCGAAGGGGAGCTTCTACCAGGTAGTAAGGTGACCGATGTTAAACGTGTGAACGACCTTGCTTTACTTAGTTTTCTTGCGGCGAACCTGCAGACCATACTGAGTCGGTTAACTGATATGACTGGTCTGTGTGGTATGCAGTTTGCACCTTCAGAGTGTAAAGTGTTACAAGATTGAGTTGGCACTGACCCTGTCTTTGTTGTTAATGGTGGGCAGCTGAAGACTGCTGATCGCTTCGCCTAACTTGGTCGTGCATATTGCTGACGTAGACAGCAAAAGCATGCAGTGCATTCGCCAACCTCCGTCACTTTAAAAGTCATAAAGATGTCCATTTCTTGATTAAAGGTTGAATTTACATTGGGATTGTGCTCTCAATTTGGCTCTGTGGATCAGAGAGCTGGTCCATTTGTGCAGAAGCTTCATGTACACCCTCGATACTTGATCTCCGTTATCTCTGCCGGTTATCCTGTTGTAGCGACCTGGAGATTTCACTGGCATGCCTGCGGTCTGCTGTGTAAAATAGTTCCAAAACTCATAGTTGCATATTTTACCTAGGCTATTAAGGAAGTTCGCATGGTGTGTGTTGTCCGATTGTTTGTCTGCATGACATGTGACGGCGGCGCGAACCCGAACGCACACTTGTGTCACACATTTCCGGTTTAGTCGCTCGTCGACAGCCGGTCTCTACCCTCTCTAGCTAACTTACGTGTCTGTGCCATTTCTAGCGCAACATTTTGTTCAATAAATATTCGGTCTCTTCTCTCGACGGCCTTTTGTATTTCGCGTCTGTTTAATTCGTACCTGGGGGAAATGACTTAGCGAGACGTGCACTGAACTGTATCAAATAAACTGTGTCTGTCAACATTGCGACAGTCTGTCTGTGCTTATTTGGGAAATATGGATAGTTCGGGACCACTTATTGAGATGGTTGAAATGTATGGTCTTCTCTGGTCGGGTCATGTACTACATATGCTAAGATATAGAAGCTTTGACCTTCCCATTGAGCAAGGTTGGTAGGCACCATCTATCTGGTTGGGAAGTTTATGACCATCCACGCCGGTAGTTGGGAGAACCTTCATAATGTTGTGTTACAGCCAGTGACGAGCTTATGTCCGTAAACGTCCTGACTTTTTTCCGTAAAATTCCGTTATTTTTGTTTGTTTATTTTCTTCCTTTTCTTCTTCACCATATACTTTTACTTATTTATTGCTCTCTAGTTTTGCGGACTATTGTTAGGACCAATGGAATCCCCAGCCGCCTCATTCACGGACACGGCCCAAAGCCGGAAATAACTGATTGATTGGTAAGCTTATGCACTCAGGCGATCCACAATTTGCAGTTCAATTCTTTACAGGATACTTCTTTGATCAAGGCAAATAATCGTCGGCCAATGGCTTATGTGACGCTGCTAAGAAGTTTGAACGTAACTCTGTTTATTCTTCCTTGCTGTCTGGATACTTTACGCAAGATTTTCCGACTCTTTTCTCGATCATGGTAATTACTGCCGAGTAACCCTGTTTCCGAATAACGTTCACAGTCGCATATACAAGTCAGTACAGTTGGGACACGTCCTGGATTCATGTTCTGCCATCTTCAAATAATGATGGCGCTGGACTGTCTGAACCAGTAGCATTCTCAGTAGAGTCGTGGACTAGTCCATTTGGGTGATTTTAAATCCATCTACCGGGTCAGGAACTCATAGGGTTGTGTCAATGACAGTAGAAAGCTTACTGTTGATGAAAGTCTGTTTTCCCCAGAAATAGTTTATTTTTCGATATATCTTCAAAAAATAGTTTGTGACTGAATTTTATCTTTTCGCGCTATGACGTGCTAAAACTTAATTTTAGCGCACGTCTCTCCCCGTCCCTGACTGGCCTATCCCACTTTTAAGGCATCAATTAAAGTGGGATTCTTCAAGGTTGTTCGACGACAATATATACTCAGACACTGGTCTGTTATGTTGCCTTTGGTTTGAGAGCAAATACATTCTCGACTGAAGATTAGGGTTTTCCGTGTTCTTCTGAGATTTGTGGGTATCGTTAACCTCCGTGCTACGTGTCCGTGACTCGTATATTCGTGTACTATCCATTTCTCGTTGTTGTTAACCAGTGGGTCATACTAACTAACCAACTACTCAACGTGTTCCGTCCGGCAACCGAGTCATTAATTTTTCAGAGTCAATGATATCTAGTGAGTTACGTTTTCTCCAATCTCCATCGCTAGTTTCATTGAATATACTGAACTGTTGCCAGCGGTCCGGATGAGATTAAATGGCTTTCGTGAATCCTTGATTATATGACTGATTTTATCGCCATTGAGTCGTCTAACTACTGAATCAATATCTACTCAAGGTAACTTCATCAGGCCCCGTTTTCGCGGTTTTGTGAACCTAAATGTTCTCACTTTTATCTTGAATATTCGGGTTAACAGTATGTTATTGAAAATAACTTTAGTTGACAAGTGGTTATGCGCTTGACTCTCGTCCACTAACAATTTAAAACGCCTTTCCTGAGGAGCACTTTAAATGTAGGCGTCGAACTAGAAGAACGCGGTAAAGTTTGGAAACAAACTGTATATTTCGGGCAGTGTTTGGAAAAGTAGTATAATTAGTTAGTTTTAGCCTTGCATGGGACCAACGGCAGCAACCAAGAGAAGAAAGACAGGTAACACTAGGTTGGCTCCAATCCATTCGACGGCACTCAAAAACGCGCCGAACAAAGTGCGTAGAACCTTCGAGTACGCCAAACACGACCTTAATGAACGGAATAATAAATAAACCGTTAGGAAAAGGACAAGAATTCGCTGTGTACAATTAATTGCACGACTGAATAAAATGGCACTGAGTTCGTATCAGACCTTCTGTAACAGCCGTACACAGAATCGTGCGTACAGAAAAGATAAGCGAGAAAACGCAGTTGCAGCGATTGTCAACCAATTGAATAACAGTATTGCCCATGTGGCAGTTCCTATTTTGCATGACGAGGCGATTACATGACCAACATGCTTTCGTATCTGGGAAATCGTAGCCCAATAATAAATACCTGACTATCGATTTCACGGTTGTGACTTCGGCTTAGTTTTTACGACTGCTCCTTTTTCACTTCAGATGGTTTCGTACTACCCAATCCACACTTTTTATAGCGGTGATCGCTTTGTGATGTTAAAGCTGAAAGTTCACTCGTAGATAGGCTGCGAACCCAACGACAAGCTGCGTCTAGTAATCTTTCGTTACTTCAAGCACATTCAACTTTTGCTTACCAAGCCGCTACCGGTGATTTCCTAGGGATGTGTTAAGATTCTCAGTGAGCGCGACACAAATATTTTTGCATGAACCACATTGTAACCGGTACCCCCAATTGACACGCTGGTTTACACAATCTCGTCAACAGTAGGTCAGTTGTGACCTGATAAATTCAAATTTACTTTTGGTTACGCGATAATGATTTTTAGGTGATTTGTCGATATTTGAAGTGTCAATTGTTAGTAAACTGGAAGAAAAGAGTATAAGTTACACAAATATGTAGTTCGCCTTCATCTTTATTGGTACATCCATTAGCCGATTGTCACTTAACCTGTTCATTTGTGCCTCCCGTCAGAAGCGACACATCTGTAGTGTATGTTGAGGAAAGTAATTAATGGAATTGTGTGCGTCTGATATGAATTGGGAAGTTCAGTTACTTCGTTGTGGGCTCCTTGATGCCAGAGATTTTCAAAAGTGATCATTTGACTGTGGCGGTATACAGTCGCCAACCATCATAGTGATAACCTACCGAACTTATTCATTCATAATTGGTTGTGATTCTTCCAGTACAGCTTTGGCTCGAGTCACTGTTCGCCGCAGTACCGTTGAGAGTTATCCTAAAATTAGAAGAAATTTATCATAAAGAAAAATATAGGTAAACTAAGATTAAGTCAGGCAATGCGTTGGATGCCTGCACGCCACTGATTGTAGCAAGCTGCTGTTTCGGGTACCGTTTTCGATCAGCGATCTGGATAATCACGGGTTTCTCTAACCGAGCAAACGACATTTATTAACACTAATTAGCCCAGAAGAGATTCCATATTTTCTGCGCACATCGCTGCCGTATCATCTCGTGAGTTTATCCAGCTATTGGTGATTTCGGTGGATAATGCCCAGTAAGATAAATGCCTAGCTGACGAACAGAACCAGCGGCTTAACCGTCACAGACCGCACATTTTAATTGTTCCACTAATTGATCGCGTACCTGAATAACTTCGACCGCGCTGCCCACTTAATAAGGGCTATTGTACGAATACCTTATTAGTGACATAATTTTACAAGTCTGTTCACATGTTCTTTGCGAGCATGACAAGTTTTAGAGGCATAGAGTGAAATGGGTTGTCTGTAGGTTTCATACATCCTTCTATTCAGCGACAGTGTGACGTGTTTGTAACGCTGCAGATGATGGTTTAGTATACGCATAGCTTGGCTTCGCAACATTTTGCGAATGAGGTCCAAAATTCCAACCACATTCGCAAAATGTTATCTCCTCATTGCCTAAAGGATTCCTTTGAATCAGCAGAGACATTAGAACGCGTGTCGGTGTGTTCACAAACAATGCATTCGGTTGACGTGGATTCTCTTTTTACGAACGTTCCTCTTCGAGAGACAGTTGAGTTTTATGTGATTTTATTTCCAGCCAAAACTGTGATATGAATATTCCACTTGAATATCTTAAGGATTTCATTTTACTGTGTACAGAAAATGTCAGGTTCAATTTTGAGGGGCTTCCTTATAGACAAGTAGACGGAGTGGTTATGGGTAGTCCGTTAGGCCCAACATTAGCCGACATCTTCTTGAGAAGGATTAAACGACAGGTCCCAGTTACTATTGGCAAAGCCTTGTCATTTTGATTTTTACGGATACTGACCATTTTGATTTATTTTTTAATCTTATCTCTATTCATCCGAACCTATCATTGTCTCACGAAAAGGAATCAAATGGCAGTTTAGGTTTCTTAAATGTACTGATCATTAGGCGTGAGGATAGAACATTGCATCGATCGGTTCATCGGAAAGCAACATGAGGCGGAGAATATCTTCAGTTCTCCAGCTTTGTTTGGATAGCGTACAAAAGAAATATGGTCAAAACCCTATTTCATAGGGCCAAACATATTTGCATCCCTGACAAGTTGCAGATGGAACAAGAAATGTTGAGGAAAACGCTGCTGGCAAATGGATATCCTAAAAAGTTCATAGATATCCACAGCAAGGCGGCCGAATGCAATGGACCAGTGCAAACAGCTCAAAAGAAAGATATATTCTTATTTCTGCAATTCAGAGGTGATCATTTGGCAAAGGCTATCAAACACAAATTGCAGTGTGCCCTACCCCTTACGTATCCAGCTGCCCAGTTACGCTTGGTTCAAATCACCAAAGGACCCGTTCTACACAATCGCAAACGCAGTTTGTTTGACCGTTCTGTCTCTCACGTTGTCTGTCAGTTCACTTGCGGTTGCGGTGACGTTTACATAAGCGGAACAGACCGACAGCTATCTCAGCGAGTGACAGACCAGGTCCCGAACTAGTTACAACAACTCGTGACAACAATCCGAAACTGATGAATCTATTACTCGAAGCCCTGCATAATCGATTCCCAGACACCTCATGATAACAAGTAACCAGGTCGGCCCACTTAGGTCAGTCAAAATAATGTTACGCCATCAGAACCCAAAGCTACTTGGTGTATAAGTTAGCCATGTTGACCGGAACTCATCAGCCGAAACTGTGCACAACAGTGGTTGGAGAAACCCAATAGGGTTGTAGTGGTGATAACGTACTACGTGATGACTGTATGTATCCCTATCCTTTCTCTCTCTGTCTGTCA
>LUCH01002188.1:53977-66258 GCA_013368495.1 Paragonimus heterotremus | reverse complement strand
GTACAACAATATTAAAGAAATCATAGTCACTCATTGTTTGGTCGTATTAGCACATACTAAGTCACAAACTGGACGTTAATCGGTGTAATAGGGAACAAATAAATAAGCGAATCACCGAAGGCGTAACATTGAGATTGTTCGTCCAATCCTGGTGTAGTATCTTTAACGCGACGTTTGGATTGGTTCCTTGTTAGAACTCCTATTGTGTCGGGGTTTGGATAAGCGGTGAATCGAGTAGATTTTCACCACAGTAGTACAGTCCAGTAGTCTAAGGTGTACTCAACTCATCCATACTACTAGACTTTTAACACGTCACGTATACGTGCTCAATTTTTCGTACTTTTCTTTGTCGTCTACAGTGATTGTTGATGGAAAACGCAAGTTCAAACTCATTGTTTGCCATCTACGCTCGTTTTAGAAGTCAGTATTTCATGCTAATTTTATCCGTAACGTAACAGAATTACCGGGCAGTGTAATACCCAGTCTGAATTCCAATATCGAAATGCATACCACAGTGAGCACAAATACTCTACCGGTTGATTCGTTGTATTGTTAGGGGCCCCAGAAAAGAGGCGTCAAGCTGACGAGGCACAGTGTGAGTTGTGATTTGGCTCTGCAGTGGAAGCGGCGAAATTATAGCTTGGTTGAAGCAGAGATAGGTCGAAAATCAGACGTATCAGAAAGATACAAGGTTGCGTACTACCGTTTTACCCACTAGAAAACCAAAAATTGATCGGATTAATTCCCGGGAAAATCTGGTATGTGAAAGAGCTGGTCAAAGCTTGCAAATTGCAGTTTTGACTATTTTTGTCAAAGCACCCTTCAGGTTTTGCTGTCATTGCATGGACAAACAGCACGATCACAGATACTTTGCATTGCTACACGAATAAGGATAAGTACAAGTGTTCGGCCGATATATGAGGTTAAGATGGCATGTGAGCATTCCGTTTTTTATGCACCTCAACGAACTAAAACTCGATTCGTCTGGTATTCTACAGTCGGCACACAAGCGGAGACGCCGTGGTACGAATCTTAACGATTTACCCATCCTGTCCTGATAATCAGAAGGAGGCGTCACTTGTTTGTGCGGTCTTTTTTCGCAAACTGTTGGAGCCTGCATACCGATGTAAACGCATGTGCGAATCTCAAGCCCATGTGACGTCACTTTCTCTGTCTAAGAACGTCGGCCGCCCTTATTTGTGAACTAAATTATCCCCACTGTTCTGTACGTACAGCTATTCGGATGCCACGCCATTGACACTCAAGTTATAGTACACATCACAAGTACAGGGAGAATTGGTTCCAATTCTCCCGCTTTGATCACGGAGTATTAGGCTCGGTCTGACTTGTCAAAGACAGGTTCAAGTCGCCACTTCAGTATCAGAATGGTCTTAACAAGAACCGCACTGGATACTTGTGGTATACAGCATGGACATGAGTGAACAGCATTTCGTTAGTCTAAAAACCGGGAATGCTACTGAGTGGGATATAGTACGATGTATGGTGTTGTGCGCTAAAGGGCCTTGTGATTCTAGAAGTGACCGGTCTAAATGTAAAAAGCTTATTTGAAACATCATGATGATGATGTCACAATCGTGGTCTTTACAATCCAAAAGTAGCATGTACTGACACTTAGTGGGCTTTGGATTGAAGTGGCTACTTCTCGACCGTCGTACCAGGTTCAGACTTCCTTGTAAAATAGACTGCTTTCTCATAACTCGAAATTCTTAATTACAGTCAGCTTGTATGTAAAGAAACGAATGTTTTCCCCCACGATTTTTCAGTTCGATGGACAGTGCAAGCAACGAAAATGTGTGGGCTTCCTGACGCAGGTAGATGCCGAAATGTTTTTCGTGTATTCCTTCAGATATCATTTTGGCGTTCCGGACTAATTGTGGGTCATACTGATATCTCGAAGATGCAGTGGTCACACGAACATTGATTCACCAGCGGTCGATTATAAAACACTACGCACAAGCGAATATGGTCAGGCGTTTGCATATCGTAACTCGGTCATGCTTTCTGTGAAGTCACTGACGCAGTGGTCAATACAACTGGTCCCATTAAACGTGGAAGGAATATGCACTACTGACGAGCTCAAGTAAAAACGAGGCTGAAGTATTGTGCTTATTTTCGAAAGGGCCTGATCGAGATATGTGAGAATTCGGCAATCGTGACCAGTCGTGATAGGTGGCTAATCTAAGCAAAGTGAACAAACTACCTGAGATGTCTAACGATCGATAACTGTGGTACTCATCCTACTAGATGGTTTGTGTTGCATTGCCCGCAGATCTAAATGTGCAATAATCTTTTTTTGAGGGAATAAATATCATCAAACAACTCAAAATGTCGGACTATTACATTTCAGCGTAAAACCCTAGAGGCTTCCAGTAAGTGTAAATTTTGGAATCAGTTTGGCATTCGTCTACTCATCCTGAGCAATCTCATAAGTGATATAAACCAGACTCTAAAGCAGTTCGCTCCCTTAATGAACCTGAATAAGGTAATGAGAAGACGTAAATCATGTGATGTTCTCCGGAGTCACATTTCGCATATTCTGATCACACGTGCACATATAACTAATTTTAAACACTAAGATAAGGTCCCGTAGGGCGGAAATAATAGTTTAAGAGACTGGACAGATAGACACGGAAATGAAGATTAAACAACTGGGATGCGGACTACCAGGGCAACCGCAACGTCAACACAAATTGTTTTTGAACAGAGGCTGGGGGATTGTGACGTCTGAGAGCCAAAGCCAGAGCAAACTGGAGGATGCGTTTCCGGTGGCTTCGAAAAATCACAATGGATGCGTCAAAAATCTCGACTCTTTGTCCTGTTCGGATTGTGTTTTGCTATTGATGACGTTGGGTGCCGTCCGTCGGCCTCTATGCACGCGCCTGGCGTTTCTAGTTATGTTTCCAGCCTCTTGGGAACATGCTGCTTGAGACGAGAAGCTAACTGTCCAGTTGGAGTTGAGTCACGCATATCTTAAGCTAACTGGAGAGAACGAAGTAAACAAATGCCTTCCGTTCTTGGATATTCTTATTATCCGAAGATCAAATGACATGACAAGATGATTTATTCACAGAAAGCCTACTTGGACAGGACAGTATATACATTTTGAAAGGTTCTATCCAGTGAAATATTAGAGAAACCCGATTCGAACGCTTTTTTACACAGCGCGGAGGCTGTGCACAGAAGATAGTCTACAACAATTAGACACATACGCTGTGGGCCAACGGATACCCTTTGCAATTTATCAAGAAATATATCAGTGTCATTACCCCAAGGATACAGGAAACAACGGTACAACAAAAGATGATGTACTTAAGACTCCTGTTTCTAGGTGACGGCTGGTCAACAATGGCAAAAAGACATCTAACAGCTGCTGCATACAGATCTGTAATGTTGTAAAACTGTGTATAATACAGCGAACCATGGCCTTATCAGTCTCCTCGGTTACGAACAAACAGCTTACGCCTGTCGCCTCCCATTGTTTATACAAATATTCATGTAGTTGCAGTATGAGCAACATAAGGAGGACACACCAAGTTAGCTTCTCGTCTCAAGCAGCATGTTCCCAAGAGGCTGGAAACATAACTAGAAACGCCAGGCGCGTGCATAGAGGCCGACGGACGGCACCCAACGTCATCAATAGCAAAACACAATCCGAACAGGACAAAGAGTCGAGATTTTTGACGCATCCATTGTGATTTTTCGAAGCCACCGGAAACGCATCCTCCAGTTTGCTCTGGCTTTGGCTCTCAGACGTCACAATCCCCCAGCCTCTGTTCAAAAACAATTTGTGTTGACGTTGCGGTTGCCCTGGTAGTCCGCATCCCAGTTGTTTAATCTTCATTTCCGTGTCTATCTGTCCAGTCTCTTAAACTATTATTTCCGCCCTACGGGACCTTATCTTAGTGTTTAAAATTAGTTATATGTGCACGTGTGATCAGAATGTGCGAAATGTGACTCCGGAGAACATCACATGATTTACGTCTTCTCATTGTCTTATGCAAACAAAGCAGACTGCCAACATGTACAGTCACGCATAAGTTCTCCAAATACAATCACTACATACGACGGTTCAATCCTTTACCATAAACCGCGCCTACTCTCAGGGCTTGTAGGGAACTTGTCCTCTGTGCACCACAGCTCCTGTGCATGGGCGTGCATTGATTGTAACTACGTGTCGAAAAGAGTATTTGTCTATTACTCAGACTCAAATCTGAGGCACCGAAATCACGGGCTGAAGAAGCTCATATTGTTTATGCAAGCCCGTGTGTTGAACAGTCAAAAAAGCGCGTGAGGAGAAAGTGAAATAGTTGGGGTCCTATGAAATGTGACAGAATGAGTTTAAATTAGAACACGAACGGAAATATAACTCAGGCATGAAACGATTACATTTCAATGGACAATAGTGACATGGCATAATACTGGCGTCAAGAGCTGTACACCACTTCAGATTTTCCGAATGGCCGCATTATCTGAACAATTAAAACGGCATCAAAAATACGTGTACCTTTGCCCGAGGGCACCCACGACAGATTCTAATACCAGGAAATACCATTCGGTTGATCCATGTGGTGTTGCAGCTTCGGCGAGCAACCTCATAGACAGTCATTTGGATTAAGCGTAACAGTTTGCACCAGATGACCGATGCGATACTTCGTAAGTCAACAAGATTGCCTGTCACACATCTGTCTGATGTATGGGAAAATGATACAACTTTTTCAAGTAGGAAGATGAACGAAGCAACGAAACACTACGCAGCCAACCTACCAGCCAAAAAAGACACGACGAATTTTAATATAGAGAATTACTAATTTCACCAATCTTTTGAGAGATATCTACAGATTACCTCTGGCTCACCTCCATGAACCACCTCAGTACGCTGCTTTATGGTCTCAAATAAGTCGATTCAGCACGGGAAGTTCTTTTCAAACCCTTTGACAGGCAGTAGTTTAAAATGTAAGACCGTAAATGGTCACCGACTATGCTTTGCGTTCACAGTTCAAGTATGAATAGTCACCTGCTAAATGACAATCCGTCTGAAAAGCAAAACGCTATCGCAATAATCACTGACATCAGTTGCGATTCTTTTGCTTTCAAAACAAAAGTCTGAAGTGTCAAGTCGTACAATTCTCCTCTTGAGATCGTTTTACTACATTTTGTCAGGTACATACTGTTATGAGGCGTAGTTAACAGTAGTAAAACAGAACGGTAAACTGTATAGGCAAACCCAAGTTCACGGTCGATACAGAAATTGTCATGGTAGACTTGATACCAAAGCGATCAGATTGTGATGAATCGTGTGTACGCTAAAAAAGAAATTCGGTATGGTGTTGCATTAAGAAGATTGTACAAGGAGAATTGAAAAACACCACGAGATCATCTGACAGAAGTCCAGGAAGACCAACAGAATCGTGGCTGTCTATCAGGCAGTCCGTTGTATGGCTTCGGGACGGGCTGAATCGGTTTCTGAGAACGAGGGTTCAGTGCAGCAAACAACTCACGTTCCTTTTGTCTGTCGAATTCTGGTGTCTCAGGTAGAGTGCATTTGATCACCATTCGGCCAGAGGATGCGGTTGGTAGCACAAAATCCAACGGTGGTCCGAGCGGACGAATTTTACGGCCAAATCGACCGGTTTTTCGTTGCCACAGCCCGCTCCGCTGTTTTATCCCGTGCCAGTACTTTTCGCCAAATTTAGAATACCTAAGGAATGGAATTCAAATAAAAGGTGAGGGAATCAACGTTAGCTGCAGAATGTCAATCACTGTGCACTGCAACGTTCACAGTGTAACCAGCTTGGGCTAATTGGTTACCACATCGAAAAGTGCAACAGATCATGAGAAGCTGTTCAATAAGACAGGAATAAGCTCATATAACCGCAAAAACATTTGGTTAATAAAACCTCCTCCAAGAAGAAATCGCAACAGCACTAGAGCGATACACACGTTCACAGTTCACATTCGGCACGACTGCCTACGCCTGGGAATTGAGGCGGCATTTCATATGGGTGTTGGCGACAAGTTTGGTAGCTGACCAAGCAGAACAGCGTTGCTGTTTGGGATGTTAAATGACTTTATGGATCGTTGTGGAAAAAAGATAATGGAAAGTTAAAAAAAAGTAAAGATACCTAATTCAAATGTTACGGTAAACACAATGTGCGTGTCAGCGCCGGTGCTCATCAATCGGATTTCGCGAATCGGTACACGATTATCTGCGAGGTGCCTTGAGGACTCCCTGATTGCCGTAATAAAGCGGGGACGAAGTTCCTCATACCTTAGGTTTAGAAGTACATAGCCAGTCGTAGATTCAAATCGATATGATTTACGTATGTAAATACGGGTCGTTTCCGATCATGTTTGTAAGTCAAAACTCGGGGCGATCAGTGAGCAGCAGTTCAAATATTAGAGGTCCAACTACTACACTATGAAGCACTCACCGTCATGAGACGTGACGATTCACATATGAACCGTGTACTGCTAGGTCACTTGAGGATAGTCCTTGATACGAGCGACTGACAAGAGTCAGGTGATCTAGGATCCAGTGGCAATTAAGGCAGGAGTGTTGAGCTCCAACTTTCAGACTAAATCCTGTATTTACAAGCTTAGTGTGATTATCTACAACAATGCGAGACCAATACCGTTTACTTTGTAGTGAATTGTCAAGGTAACACTGTACCTTGAGGCGGTATAACAGTTTACATGAATCGACATCTTGCTGAGGTGAGCTGGGTAAAATGATGGTCCCACTAACATTAGGCAAGCCAAGAAGTATAAGTCTGATGGATCAGTCTCCTGGTCTCACAAACGAGGTTTGATAAAGGGTGGCTCCGTTTTCTAAAAAAGGTGTGTTAATTCCAACCTACTAGCGCCCATCCACTGCGGGTTGACTGTCATGTCACTCAGGTAATGGTGGACGGCCACTGCAACTATGGCTATTGTAGCCAACAAATTCAAGACACGGTGCGCGTTATGTCTCATCTGACGCCCCTTTTCCCTCAAAATGGACCTCGTCCCAGATAAACTACAATGCTATTCACTTAGGTGTTGTGACACTATTCAGGATTGTTAGTTGCCTTAGTCGTTGCGCTTCCTTTCCGTCCATAGGCTGAAATCGATCAGCCGTTTTGTGGTTGGTCTGCAAACGAGCAAGCATCCATCATAGTCCCACAATGGGTTGAGAAACGGTTGGTCACTGTAACCACCTGGGCAACTTGCCCACTATCGCTTCTTGGTAAGCGTTCTTCACACTCTCCTCGCTCGAATGCCAGTTAAGCACCTTACATTTACGAGCGTGTCTTCTGGACAAATGAGAAAACAAAACTGGCACGCATAACAGCATGATCCGAGTCCAGGTGGTTGCTTCAAAATGTCTGACAGTCTTTAACAAAGTGGCGTCACCTGTAACTAACCGCTATGTGATCCAACTGTGTCCACGGCTGAGAAGCACACGGAGGTCTCCATGCCTCTTCTTATGTTGTAACGCGGTGCTCGAAATAGATATTTTGGAATGCGCACAGCTGCAACAGTTTTTCACCACTGTCAATGCGTTGTGCCCGGACACCAAGAACAACTTCCAGCCGCCTCTCATCTGAAGTAAGACGACCAAGCTGAACACTGAAGTCGCCGGCTGGTAGGAGGATGTCAGAGTGTGGGCGCCCTATTAAACCTGTAAGTAACTGGAACGTGACGGAGACAGAAAAGGTACTCCTACTGGTGAAACGTTGACTTCGGATCCCGCTTTTGAAAACAGTTCTCCGTCTAAATTGCATAACGTTTCCTGCACTCATTTAAAAAGCTCACTTTTTCCACGCATTAGGCGATTTATGAAATTGTCTAAAAGTGTTAGTCGTTCGTTCAGGATGAGAGAGAGAGAGAGCATTGCGAAGTACAACCAAAATATCTACAGACACAGTGCGGCTTACTTTTCTTTATTATGTTCTGTATTCGACACTTGGCCGACGACCACCATACACTCGGGTAAGAGTCGCATCAGCTTCTTAGTCCCGTTGTCCCGTAACACGACTATCTGTTCATCAGTCACATCGGCTGTAGTCTGTGGAATGGGTGCATTCATATCGCCAACCAGTTTCCCTCGTCTGATAATGGTCGCGCTAGTACCAGCTGCGCGACATCGAAGCGCACCTTCACCTGGGCGCAACTCGACTAAACACACCGTCGTTCCTGCCGGAAGGGCACCAACCGGGTGAGCGTCCCCTTCACGTGGCGAGACTGGAAAATAAAATCATAAAAGCCAGAGATGTGTGAGATTGGAATCAGGTCGTGCACATTCGCTTCAAATCCACAAATGAACAAATCTAAAGCGCTGCATCGCGTAGAAATGTTCAGCGGAGGTACTTTCTTATGAGTTTCGATGAACAACACTCTACAATAATTCATTCAGAGCCTGATCAAACGGTACTGTATCTCCAGCTGTCGTTAATTGCAATAACGGCAAAGAATATATTAGGACAGAAAGAACGAAAAAGAATAAGTAGGAATGATGAGTGGAAATGTCGTGAATACCAGTACGCCGTTGACTGTGACACGTTGCAATGTCAACGTTCCTGACTAGTGCTCCGGTTGAATGCGAAATCCTCTGACATAACAGGCGACATCTACTCACTACACTGAAGAGAATAGTCCAGGGTTTCATAGTATGTGATCATCTTTAGATGATCATTTCATGCCTCTATTCATATTTTGGTGATCTCAATGAATAATGCCAGCTGTGATGGAAGCTCAGCTGGCATACAGTTGATGCAAATCAATCGACTGAAGTAACGAATAAACACTATCATTCTGTTCATATATTCGTTATGAAATAGACACGCTTCTGAAATACGGAATAAAACAAACGGAATACAGACATTACGAGCCTGTTCCTTCACTCGTAACCGGACGTCCTTTGGATACCACAACTAACGCAGTTCACAAGGTAGGCCAGAATCTCGTCAGCAATACCATAAATGAGATGATTCATCAACACGACAAAAAGACAAATGTTACGATACGTTAACATGTTGTTTATTCTCGTCGGTCACATATACAAAACCACTTATTATATATAAAAGGTGCCTGGCAACAAGAACACCAACTAGACATAATGCACACTGTTGCTTTACACTCGCACTGGCGTTTCCATGTTTTTGATCTTGGTCCAGTGAACTATCCTGCCTGTCACTTAATTTACCAGCATATCCGCAGTTGCGGTGACAAGTACGTTGGTACAGCGGACCGGAGTTTACGACGATAGAAAGCGGAACATATCGTCGATTGGTTAGTGAACGCAATGACCCAACAAACACTAGCAACGCAGCGGATAAATAGAAACCCGGCGTCTTCGATTGCTAAACACATTTTGTATACAGATCGCGTGATTGATCCATCAACATCGTTCATTGTGTTATTACCTATTTCAAACCTGAAGCTGATAGCAGTCACAGAAGCCATACTAATCAAGAAAAATCGACCACTTCTCTGCGTGCAAAAGATGTTGATGCAGTAAACCTCGTTGCCGTGGAAATGACCCTGATTTTATAAGTGTGCCTCAGGTGTAACTGTTGTTCTTGTTATCATGCACCTTTTATATATAAACGATGGTTCTATGTATGCGACCGATGGAATAAACGAAGTGTTAACAACTAGCAACACTTATGCCATATTGATTAACTGAATCGAAGGAACTCTGTGCTTCAAATGGGATAATGTCGTCTGCACGCTGCTTGACGGTTAGCTTAGCACTGTCCTTTAAGTCATCGGAATTTCAAGAATGTGTCTTCCATGTTGTCGTTCATGACGAATTTAAACAACGAAAAGGAGATCGGACACTTACTGAACGCCACTTGAACTGGTGAAGATTTGAGACCATTGACTATAACTCACTCCGGTTTTGGGATAAACACGGAATGATCCTACCAAACGAATGTATTTCTGTGGGGAGACAGCTCCAGAGAACACTGCAATCAGCCGAATCAACAGCAACCTTTAGTTCAACGAATACAACCAGTTGTTGGCAGTAAGAGTGTGCATATTTCGAAATCCGTCGCAGGATAGAGTGTGACCAATTCAATGACCGGTTCAGACGCTTACCTATCAGTCACGAATTTAGCTTTCTTTCAGGCTTCTCAGGCGAGGGATTATTAAACCTGTGAGTAACTTGAGCGCGACAGAGAAAAGATATACGTTCGTACGGTCGTCTCACGGACCTTGAGTCCTCTCTTTAAAAACGCGAATAACTTTCGATATGCATTGATCTTCCAGAACCGTCTGAAGCAATTGTTAATTCTGATATAAGTCCAGGCCTTACCTATTCGACTACTAGCCTCATCAAGGAATTTACCAGACATCATATGACTGTCTAAGCAGATAAACTCCACCGTCACCTGATGAATGCAGCTACAGTCAGGTCGAAATCCAATCTATTCTCTTGAGTTGGGGTCAGCTTGCGACCCGTGTTGTCGAAGCCTCTTAATGACATTGCGCGGACACCCCTTGGAGATTAGAGTGATTACAGCACAATCTTGATCAAATAATATGATTTATTCAGTCGTAGCAAGGAGACCAGCTTTTTGAGTAAGCCAGGTCCTCATCTTTGAAAAGATCTGGGGGAGATCATTTAGTCTTGAGGAGTTTTGGGGACCTGAATATACGTGATATTTTGACTTCACTTGAAAGCAAAGCTTCTGTAAGCCAGGGTTCATTCGCAGAGCGTAAGACAAAAGTAATGCAGTGTTGTAAACCCTTCTAATCGGTACGCTGGTTTGTTCTAGCTATTGTAATTCGTTTGGCAAAATTCGGATTCTCGTCCCCGTAATATTGGCGCCAAAAATCTCGGTCCCGAATAGTATCGCGATTGTCCCGTATTCTCTCCCTAGGCAAGCCAAAAAGACGTGTTCAAATATAGAGCTTTGTTCCGCACCAACAACGTGTGCGACAAAGGCGGCAAATACAAGGTATTTATAAAGCACGTAATGTTCACACATTCCCAAGACATCAAAGAGAACAGTTACCGGGAGAAAAGAGTTAGGACCGAACATGTACACAGCGGTATAAAAAAGTCTCAATCATTTTGATACAGTTCCGCTAGTTAGGACTGAGTCGAGTGGTTTTTTCTTCGTTCTCACGACGGCGGCGACCTGGGACGGTCACAGGGTGGGCGCCCTAACATGCAGCGAATAGTCAATGGAACTACTGTTCGAAATGCTCATTCGGCGTTCCATCCACAGCTGCATTTATCAATGGGTTCATCATCCACTGACGGGCTCGATTATGCAGATGAGCCAAAATAGCTTCCGTGAATTCGAAGATGTGACGGTTGGCTCCGTTTCTATTGTGCGTGTTTCTTGTTCCTCTTGAGGTTACTAAGAGGCGGGTTATTATCGTGTTCAGCCGAAATCAATCTGCTATCGACAAAGAGTCCAAAAAGGTAGCGAATTTTAGTGATAGACAACCCGCAGTGCGTTCAACAGTTGCTAGTCTGTTGCCTTGTGCATTCAAGTATCTCAAACACCCCCGTGTCCAATACACAATATCGCTTAGATGTTACCACAATTAAACTTTGATGGTGTCTGTACTACAGTCAGCGAGGCATATGCTATGAAAATAGATAAATACAGTGGACCAGAACGCCCTCTTGCGATTTTAACCGATCTTTCTAACCTCATACACACAACCAACGCTTAAACGGAAGTTGACAGATTGGGTGAACGCGTTTTTCAAGTTATAACGATTACATCGGCGCCTAACCTAATCCGGAAGTCAGTATGGCCTGATATTGAAGCCGAGGAGTCTTTGAACAGGTGAAAGTAGAACTCACGCCGTGAATACGTTCACAGAGATTGTAGCTCCAAAACAGAACTAGGGTTTACGAATCGGGTTTCCGGAAAAAGAGTGGCACAGTCCTCAACCACAACATGATGATCTTCCGTTCCCTGAATTTTCAGCGTGAAGATTTTCGGCAACAGTAAAACAAGTTAGAAATGTGCAGCAATGACAGCGCTTCAGTCATGTGGTCAACATGGCCACAACCGATGAAACCGACACAGAACGAGATCTCGTTCATTCAATGAAAGTAACAACTGCAAACTGTTAGGAGGCGCATCTCCTAACGAGACAGCCAGGACGTGTCACGCCACGTTGTTCGATCGGCCCAGTTTGGACTGTATGGTCTTAGATGGTGGTATGGTCCCATTCAGCCAATCAGATCGCAGGTGTGCGGTCGAACGCCTGCGCGCTAGCTGAGCAGTGTTTTTCTCGCATCGTTTTCT
>LUCH01002188.1:3164-53408 GCA_013368495.1 Paragonimus heterotremus | reverse complement strand
AGGGTCTTCATATTTCGTGACCACGTTGTTGCTTGACTACCACGTGGTTTTACCCAACTGTTGCTGGCCTCAGTATATGATGCCCGTTACGGTAAACGATCAGATGACATACGGAGAACATGACCCAACCATTGCAAGCTGTGTACCGTGATTAGTTGACCAATTGATCGCGCATTCCGTGCATCCCGGAATACGCGTTAGCGAACGGCCACATTGCTCACACGATCAGTGTACTCAGTATGGGCTAATTGGCGGAGACAACGATGGTCAAACACTGCGAGTCTGTTAATATCTTCTTTGTGAACAGGCCACGTTTCCGAATCATAAACCAAAATGGAGCGCACACAAGCATTATATACCCTTCCTTTCATCGACAACCGGACGTCTTTCCGACGCCACAGATGACGCAGTTTGACAAAGGCGACTCGTGTCTTCGCTATACTCGCTGATATCTCATGAGCAATATTACAGGCTTTCGAGATGGTGCTACCCAAGTATGTGAAACTGTTCACAGTCTTAAGCGAATTACCTGTAATAAACAAAGTAGGAGTAGAAATGCCCCAGTCTTGAAGCAACACTTTGAAGCACTTTGAAGGTAATGTGTGGTGTGAGGGCAGCTGCAAACCGTTCCCACTCAGTCAAACACAAGCGAATTAAATGGTGTTAATGGTGGCTTCTGCCTATAACTTGCAATCCTGCAGGTAACTGAATGTATCCAAAAAGAAATCACAACCAGGATGCAAATGAAGCAAGTACGTACCAGGAATAAATGGAATCTCCACATGTGACCGAACAATGTCGCCTGGCTGCATATTTTTGGTAGCCACAATCCAACGCTTCACCTCTCCAGAGGCTACCAGGGCGAGGAAAGGAGTACGCCACCAGTTTCTGACGATCTGCGTACACAGAAAAGAGAATGAAACCGAAGACGGAAGAATTCATGTTGAGCGTATCATACGGTCCAGTGCATCAAACAGAAGGCAAGATGTGACAGACATCAGTTCAGTTTGGTTGTAACTGTTTGATTCTCATCAGACGCTAGGTGTACTTGGCTGCCAGGCTATTCGGGCTCAAAAAAGAATCCTCGAAGTCCATGGGGCGTGTTGGCAGTAAAATATCAGTTTATAGGAGAAACGTAGGACAATGTATACCATGGGACACGCCCGGTCGCACGTTAACGGAAATAGTGTCATAACCTGCACGTAAGACATCTCAACAACAAGGGATGAGAGTCACTGGAAGTCAACATGGTTGTTAGCTAGCTGTTGCAGGGCCAACTATAAAATGACAGATGGGATCTGTGCATCTCAAGAACACATCCGAACAAAAGTGAAGAAACATCATATGACAAGCACAATTTTTAGGCGAACAAAAGCATAGAAATCAATCTGACTTTCAGCACAATCTCCTCGTGTACTTGACCGGTTGAGAGGTGTCTGGAGTAGTTGTAATCCACCATAAACCATGGCCTGTTCAGACCGGTAGTGCGATGCTTGTACTTGATTATACCTGTACATAAAAGAAGATGAATGAGCAGTCGGGCGATCAAGGCAGTCGGAGACAAGCACACAAGCTGGTCAAACTAACGAAAACGTAAACCTGAATCAGACAGCGCAACGAAAGAACTCAATCCGATATGGATGAGCACTAGAAAACCTACATTGGGTGGGCCGGGTGACTTATAATACTTTTCATTGGAGGACCATTCGGTTGACAACAAGGTGGAATAAGGAGTGTATGTGAGAAACGAGTTGGAGTTGCACCAACAAATCCAGCAAACTGGAAAAATGAGTTGCATGGAATTCTGAAGGTGCTATTTACAATGGTTTAATCCTCAGAGACCAACAACTAAGTTAGAAACATAATCGATGTATACGGGCAGTGATGGCGAGAGTGGATATTTGACAGTCGAACACGGCGACTCAGACCAAACCTACCGTCTGGTCCACGGCCACCGGTGCGGACAAGTGGGAGTGCTTCGATTGTGTACTGATCGGGGTCAATGACCCGTCGAACCGCCCATTGATGACTCAACGGGTATGGATACCGGATACCTGGATGGCGAAGCATGGCGCCAGTAGTGCATACATTCCGAACGAAAAACCGACTGATGAATAAAAAGAGAGAAAATCGGAAACATGTTACGACTGTCTCCTGTTCGGTTTGCGTTGTGAATCTTTTTATGTTGTCTCTTCATGTACGAAACATGAGCAATAGGCGGATGTAAAACGAAGAAAGCATAATTTGTAGGTCGCTTAAATCCGTTCAAGCTCAGCCCAAAACGAGTCCAATGTATACAAGGTGATTTAGACTACAACCTTAAACAGTTGATACTGTTAACCTTAAGTAAACACAAGCTTCAATAAGAAGTGTGGAAAACGACTATATAAAAAAACCAGTGGATATGATTGGTTTGAACAAAGGATAGACACGCTAAACGAAAAAATGATATTACATGGCTAGTGATCGGGTGAACGTCATGAGTGAAAGGATAAGAAAAACCTAGACACATCTGATCATCATCATAGACAGCAATACATTAGTGGTTCACACTGATGCTTAACTGCCACACAACCACGAAGAAGAAACAAATCCTGTTTAGGAAGAGAGAAGAAAAAAGGGAGAGGGGAGGGGACCTAGTCAGTAAAAATAGCTACGTCTCTATTCAAACATTCAACATCAAGGTTCCTACACCTTGCAAACAAACAACCGAGCTGTAAGTGAAAATGAGGCGTCATCTGCAAAACAGCTTCCTTACGGCTTTCACCGTCTCGCGTCATTAAGTGCCATCTGATAATACCATAATCAACTGAATCCTGCAACCACGACAGAGAATGTTTGCAAGTCTACCGGTTCCGAAGTATTCCGGACTAGCCACAGACCGTCATTAACAACAATGGGTACTATGATATCAGTTAATGGGATCAAAAATAATTCCCCTATGCATATTGCTGCAAAACAATCTGAACGTTATGTTTTGTTTTCTTCGTTACCAATTAAGTTAGTGCTGATTCCAAGACAACCGTTTTTACAACACTGTGCTTTCTACCTGACTAGAGGTTGTAAGAGGATTAATAAGATTGTATCTACACATTTCTCCAAGTTGACCCCAAAATTCAAAACCAAGCAATGTTTTATGATAGACGTATATTGGCCTTCCTTACATGTTCCCACTGATCTGGATCGTAACACTTAATTATTAGAGTTTGCGGCCGCAACATGCAAACGCTTGGAAATTCTAAAGTTAATGAAACACATTTCAATAAGTGAACTTGATATAAACGCACGTCAGTCAAAATTTTGTAATACGCGTTCACTTTTTTCAAACAAAGGGTTCCAAGTTTCTAATATTGTACTGTACATCGCCCGATTATACTGAAGTGAAAAAAATGCACAACAAAAATTTCAAAAAATTGCGTGCAGACGAGCACAATACCACTAAAAAATGTGTCATTGTGGGCTAAAACAGACTAGACTAGCGACAGCCATGGAAGTGTCAAAGTCTAGAATTGTAAGTATCAACCGTCGTCTCAGATCACCCACTGGTGGCCGCAAAATACAAGAGAAAGTTTGCCAAGTAACTAACAACGGTTGCTGTCTTTTAGTTTAGGACATTGCGGAAAGATGTAAAACCATCTATGAGTTAGCAACAATGATACGAACGCTTTAAGTTTGCCGAAGTTTATGTTGATTCTCCCGTACTATTCTGGATTAGCATTGCCTACACCAATGAATGCGTTTTCACAGGTGTCGAAGCACCTATCCGACCACAAATGATTTGCAATACAATATTCGATAAACTGAACATGCAAACATCTAAGTATTTAAACAGACCTGTTTAATTTTGATTATGTCCTCAGATCAGACAACCTGCGTCGTCATAGCCAGGCAAATACCACAATTTCATCAAGCGCGTACTGCCTGGATAAGTTAATCTGATCGAAAATGCCTTCGATCTATTAAAACATTCATAAATTAGGGTATTGTGTGGTTTAAAATGAAACTCCAAGTGTTGATGTGGAAACTGAACATAGGTCCCCATATAACCACACGTTTTACATGGATAAAAGACCAATTTGTTGTAATAAACAAAGTAAATTCAACTATTTATTTTATTGAGAATTTTGCGACATCCGGTACCACATGACAGAGTTTGATAAAACTAGGTCACCTCTCTACTTGTTCCGACCCAACCAGTCTAGAAGAAGTGATACAGTCTCATCATGCCGTTTAAAAATGAATCCACACGAGGTGGACTCAAATTACTCAATTCTCACATTGATGCATCTGTCAACACAGTTACCGAGCCTCGGATCTTATCACCTCTGTATACTTGTTCAGTGAGTATGGTTCGGTGATTCTAGATGGAGTTAACAACAGCGCTACAGATCACCCAGCCTAACGCAAGTATTGAACGAAGCAGCGATATACTCATGGTATAGAACTTGAGTTAGGGTATTGTGTTGCCAGATTATTATATTCCCAAAGTATGCGGCTTAATAAGTTGTAATACAACTTTAAAAATGTGTTGTCACAAGAATTAGCTCAACAGGATGGAATCGTTCTCGAAATAGAAAAAAAGAACGTCCAAATTTACTGATCTCTGTGCACTAAAATGAAAGAACGTGTGTCGTGACATATGTACATATGAGGCTCAATGTACGGCTTGAATGGACTTCACCCAACTAGACAGAACAAGTCAGGTTCGTTAATCGCCAAACACTTTCAAGGGACCGGCCACGTGATCCATCTAGAGAGTGCTTTTTGGGTGTTAATGGCACACTACAAATTCTTCATTAATGGGTGGCTTATCAAACGCAGGAAGTCAGCCGTTCGAACGTAAAACTCAATATCATTCTTGTGGCACATTTGCAACCTCACATGGCCCTATCATGTTAAATACGTAATACAGATTAAAAAAAACCTTGTAATGCTGTGAACAAGAAAAGCGGGTAGCATATAGAGTGTATATTTAGAAAACCGGTATAAATGGTATGTTTCAACAACGAAACGGATAAAAACAATTATGTGCACATAACAATAATCCGGTGGAACCGCACTTATCTTTAATCGTCCTCCATACTTGGAGGCTAATCCATAGGAGAACGAGTGACAACTCACCTTGATCTCTGAAGTCATGTGATCATTCCCCATAGGACAAACTGCATTTGTCCATAAGACTGTCTTTATAGAATTTGTCAAACGCTGCATCAGGTGGTATGACGAATGAACGAGTAAACAACTTGCAGTGATCGTTTCTGTTTGCAACCAAAACTACCAAACCATCAGTAAGCCGCTCACCCCGAAAGTGTCAGTTGTTGGGCGACACATAGCCATGTTCTGCTAAGTCTTTCTGAAGTGGTTTTATTCAGACATACGCGAAGAATGGATGAGGCACACACCTAAGACGGTTTTGTGGTTGTGTTATGGATGTTTCCTTCAGTGACCGATGTTTCCATTACTACGCGGTTTAGTGATTTTCGTTAGTTGGATACGAATAACGTAATGTAACAAAAGTGGTTATTAAATATTGTGTTGCCTTAAAGTTTTGTAGCGAGGGGCATGGAAACAGGGGCAATACCATAAATTCAATTGGGGCACAGAGACCACGAAAAAATGAATAAGAACGGTCCACGTCGACAATACTAACCTGCAAAACTCCACAGAATGCTTAGCGAAGCTGACGGGTTGTATACAGACATTCCGCACAAACAGCGTAAACACCATAACTGAAAAAGTAATGACGGAAAGGAGATGACTCAGTGACAACTGAAGGATGCTCTGCATAGCAGTGCCGCAAGTCAAAACACCTGCTCAGAGGTAGAAGAAGCAAAAAGGGGGATAGTACCTGATCAGCGAACAGCAGTAGCAGAAAAAAACGTCAGTGTTATTACCGAGGAAGACGCAACGTTATAACTCATTACCTGTCTTACTAAATATCGTTCGCCGAGATTGTCTACTTAAAGACGAAACACAGCGGTAGAACTTTGCGAATCAATCGAATGGACAAGAGTGTATTACTCTGAATTGGTTCTCTGTAATGTTTTCAAATTGCTTTCCTTGTCCAGTTCAAACCAAATTCCCCAGTCCTCATGATAAGAGAAGGAATGAAAAACCTCTTCAAACAACCTTCCTAGTCAGTAACCAACCCGTAATCCCAGTTTAAAAACATCAACATATTCAAACACATAGTGCAGTGTATTCCATTCACTGGTATGAAAGCGCAACGTGAGTGAAACTGTGAATCTGGTCAAAGCGCCGCCATAACGAACGGAGCAGATAATAATAACAATAATTCGTTGTAGTGATCACTTAGTCCTGACGAATAACTAACAAAATCTACCAAAATCGTAACTAATTTCGCGACTTTTGATATACAACACCACATTGGTCTAATATGTACAGGTTAGAATCTCTTGCGTTGTGTGGTTCGTATCATGAAACCTATCGAACATCCGCTCTACTATGAAATCAAGTTTAGTACGTACGTACCTAAATACGCATAGCGAAAGTGCCCGATATCCATCTGCGGTGAGGCACGCAATTAAAGGAGTTCCGTTTCTTTTTCATCCAGACCATGTTACATTCTAGACCGAAATGGTGCATAACTGTTTTACAGTTCAACATAGACAGTTACAGGTGACAATGGCTTGTTCAGTCATCAACATCATCATAACAGCCATGAGTCTGACCAAAAGGTGCTGTGGCTCGGGGCGCCGCTCACCTCAACAGTGACGTGGAATATCATAGAAAAAACGTTATTAAAAAAAACTAAGCGGAAGATATAGAAGTAGTATGGATACAGGTACGCCATTGACTGCGACACACCATCATCTCGGATAGCGTCTCTAACCAGCGGTTTGGGTGATCACGAGAACCCCATCCATGTAGGCGACACCTACTCACTCTGCTCAATGGAGCAGTCAAGGTCTTCATATTTCGTGACCACGTTGTTGCTTGACTACCACGTGGTTTTACCAAACTGTTAGTGGTCTCAGCATATAATGCCCGGTACGGTAAACGATCAGATGACATACGGAGTACGTGACCCAGCCAACGCAAGCTGTGTACCGTGATTAGTTGACCAACTGATCGCGCATCCCGTGCATTCCGGAATACGCGCCGGCGAACGGCCACATTGCTCACGCGATCAGTCCACTTAATATGGGCCAATTGACGGAGACAACGATGGTCAAACACAGCGAGTCTGTTGATATGTTCTTTGTGAACAGGCCACGTTTCCGAATCATAAACCAAAATGGAGCGCACACAAGCATTATATACCCTTCTTTTCAGCGACAACCGGACGTCTTTTCGACGCCACAGATGATGCAGTTTGGCAAAGGCAACTCGTGCCTTTGCTATCCTCGCTGATGTCTCATCAACAATATTACAGGCTTTCGAGATGGTGCTACCCAAATATGTGAAACTGTTCACAGTCTCAAGCGGATTACTTGCAATAAACAAAGTAGGAGTGGAAATGCCCCAGTCTTGAAGCAACACTGCACTTTGAAGGTGCGAAGCGCATTCCATACATACCAGCTCGGTCACTCAACCTGTCCAGCATGGTCTGCATGTCTTCGGCAGAGGGGCTAAGTAAAACAATGTTGTCCGCATACTCTAGATCGGTCAATCTATCGTCAGGAAGAAGCTCAACTCCAAGCTCATTGTAAACTCGAAGTGCACCCTCCAGAATGTCGTCCATGACAAAATTGAACAGGAAGGGGGAAATCAGACACCCCTGACGAACACCACTAGAAGTGACGAACGCCCGAGACAGTTGTCCATAAACCCTCATCCTGCTTGCAGAGTGAGCATACAGTGATATCAATAGATTCGTATATTTCTCTGATACTCCCTTGCGAAGGAGACAGCTCCAGAGAACGTTACGAGCAACTGAGTCGAAAGCAGCCTTTAGGTCCAAAAAGACCACGACTGTCGGCTGTCTGTAACAGTGCCGATGTTCCAACATCCGTCGCAAGGTAAAAATATGATCAACACATCCTCGACCTGATGGAAATCCTGCCTCTTCCTCACGTATCTGGCTTTCTCTGGGCTTAGTGAGCCGACGTAAAATAAGGCCAGTGAGTAAGTTGGACGCAATTGACACCAAACTGATGCCTCTGTGGTTGTCACATAGACTTCGGGCCTCCTTTCTGAAAACGGGAATCACTGTTGATAGGCACCAAGCACGAGGCACCTCTTCAGTCTCTCAGATCGTCTGAAGGAATTTTGTCAGTTCCGATATCAACCTCTCTCCACCATCCTTGAGAAGAGAAGGAGGGAGGAGGTCTGGACCAGGAGCCTTATTACGCTTCAATAACTTGACCTCCAGGACCACTTCTGTTTCCGACGGAGGACCGTCAGGAATGCAGTAACTGACCGATCGGGTCCCGTCGTCCACATGATCTGGTTGAGGCCAGCTGAATTGCTCGTTCACTACTTTCTCATTAGGGCACGTCGGTATCACAAATAACTTGTTGCACAATGTTCACATTCTTCATGGATTGGTACAATAATAGTATCGACATTCAAAGAAACGTCAGCGCTGATGTCTTGCAGATTGATAATTTGGCCAGATTTTTTAAAAAGAACTGACCATTTGCAGGCCTTACAATCATAGCTGGTTCATTTACTTGCCCACCGATCCTCACGCCACTAACCCTTCAGGGTTTTACTGGGTATGTACGATCGGTCACACCACAGACATTCATCTTAAAAACATTCCGCGTGTCGCGACAAGGTACCCAATCAGTGAGACATTTCCATTATCGATACCAACTGTATCCAAAAAGCATAGATCATGTGTGAGATCTACACTCCCTTAACTCTGCAAATGTTTGACAGGATCCACGGCTGGGAGTATGAATTGTGCAGTTGTATTTGTTGTCATACCTGTTGCTTGGCATGCCCATAATACACGTGACATGTATGATACATGCAGTGAGCTGGGAACCAAAAACCGTGATAAAGTGAAATACTCAATTCTTTCAATACGCCGATGTCGAATTGATCAGCTGGATTTAGCTGCGATTCGCCTTGTTATAACAAACACAAACGCGGCTTGGGATGTGCAATAATCGTACCCGAGAATACAAGTGAACTACCAGATAGTGAACCACATACTGATCACGTGCATCAACTAAATTGAGTCGACCGAAATGGCACCAATGAGAAAAATACAAGCCAGGATGTTGCTAAACAAATCTGAGCAGACGTATAAGGAAGTGACTCATCGACCCCATCATCATTGACAACAACAAATCAGTGGCTCTCACTGACGCTTAACTGACACATAGCCATGAAGTAAAAAACAAATCCTCTACAGAAAAAGAGATGAAGAGGGACATAATGGCTAAAATTAGTTACATCTATATTCAAGCATTCCACACCACAATCCAGCTATAAATGAAAGTAACGCGTCATCATCACGATAAGTTCCTTAAAGTTTTCACTGCCCCGCGTCACTGAGTGCAATCATTTCACAGACAACTCGGACAAACAACAACAATATTCACGCCACTGACCCCGATCAATCGCTATCCCACCTAACGTCTCCAGCCACCGACTCTGTGAATCACGAAGTCCTCAATCGTGGAGACGAACCAGGTCTACAGTGACCAACCCTTTCGTGGACTACTTCATTTCTCTACATCATGTCACTATCTGTCCACGTCGCACCTTACGTCAATCGGCCACGACATAGGCAAAGGGTGCTTGGTGTGGCAAACGATTAGCTGGCATCCTTATTAAGTGGCCTAGCCATTTAAGTCTGTGAAAATGTCACGAATGGACAAAAGAACTCCATTAATAATCACTACCAAACACCCACTTCCTAACCTCTTTGTTGCTTAGTCGTTGGTGACACTCGACACCAGCGACCGAAGGCAGATACCAGTGGTCAAATATCCGCTGGTGGTTCACGTCTTCAACCCTGAGTGGCCACGTTTCGTTGCTGCAAGGTAAAACAGCCCTCATCGTCGCATTATATACACGACTTTTGAGCCGCAGATAGATCTCTGTTTCGTCAGAGATGTCTCAAATTAGCGAACACCGCCCCAATCTTCGAGATACGCTCTTCTATTTCATTCTCTGCGCCGCCACCGCCGCCAATGCGGCTTCCCAAGTATACAAACCTGTCAACAACCTCCACAGCTTCTTTATTTAATGATAAATGTACGTAATCATAGTGATCTTGCAGAAGCACTGCATTCTGAGACTTCAAAGCGTATTCTGAAATATTTAGCAGAACGCGAAATAGCATCTAGCAATGTTTGTGCAGCTTGAAGAGTGTCAAACAACAACACCTTCCGTCAGCATAATCAAGCTCAGTCAGTCTTCCACCAGTTAGGAGGTTCAAACCGGCATCGTGTGACTGACGGAGACAATCCTCTTTTATATCGTCCATTACAAAAGTGAACAAAAATGGTAAAACAAAACAGCTTTGACGCATGTTGTACATGGTGTTGAAACTGTCAGACAGTTCGCCGTAAACCATAACTTGAGCGGAAGTATGGTAATAAAGCGCCGACAGTATGTTCACTTACTTAGTCGGTACAACCCTGCGTTTAAACGACTCTAAAAGTGTAGATCGATCCACCGAATCGAACGCACCTTATAGACGGTACACATGACGCTGCGCAGTATTTGACGGAGGGTAAAAATGTGATCTATACAACCCCGCCCAAGGCGAAACCCTGCTTGTTCTTCCCTAATGTTTGCCTCTCAAGCTGCAGTGAGTAGGTGAAGTATGATGGATGCCAGTATCCCACTAATGGCTAGGATCAAACCAATTCCCCTATGGTTTAAGCAAGAGCTCCGGACCCTTTCCTTGAATATGGGAACTATTATCAAGTGTCTCAGCACGGAGGAATGGTCGTCCACACAGGTTGAAACAACTGAGCCAAAGCCACTACTAATGCCTCCCCCACCTTATTTGAAAAGTGCTGACATGAGGTCATCAGGGCCAGCAGCCTTATTACGTTTGAGGGTCGAAATGCTATTGCGAACCTCAATCTCAGTGGGTGGTTGCAAATCTTCCGATCAGGGTGTTTGTGATGGTAACATACTAGAAGCAGGAGGTCAGCTAAATTGACCCTCAATGTTCCATCCACTACTCTAACCTTCTGGACATATTATAGGTGGGTGTCATCTCGCTTGCTGACCGTTTCAGTGACAGACGGTCACCTGGGACCAGTGGCAAGGATAAATTTGAAGAATCTACCGGTGTACCCTGAAGCAAAAAACGTCTCCATTTCCTTAACTTTCTCCATTAACCAAGACTAACGATCGGTCGTCATTAAACTACGTTTCAGTTTCCTACGGAAATCTCTCCTAAATTTGTTATATGACCTGCCAGGAGAAATGTTCTGTCTAGCGTCTAACAATCCAGGGATTTCTCTGAAGATCCAATGTTTATTTAACCCATGTACCCTCGTGCCGCAAGCTATAGTACCTGTTTTCCGAATGGCTTGGGAGATTTGAGTACAGCAGCTAGTAGAATCTTCAGACTGAGTACTACTAAGGTAGCTTTCTAAGCTGGTTTGGTACTTATGCTTTACTGATGGCGCAACCAATTTCTCAACAGCCAGTCGTTGCTATCAGTGTGGTTGTTGTCCAGCAAAAGTAAGAACGAAACGACAACGTAGCAACGCATGATCGGAAATCAAGTGTGTGCTTTAATAGAAACGATAATCTTCAAACGAATCAGGTCACCAACAATTAACAGCTATGTGGTCTATCTGAGATCAGGCCTGATTTGGAAAAGGTGGGCACCAAGTATAGCATTGAGGTGCACGATGCCTAAAACTTGTGTTGGCTAAAACAGCTTATGCTCAGCGCACAGCTACAACAATCACCGGCCATCATCTGAGTGGTGTGATGCTATCCCAAACCTGCCACCTAGATGAGATTCGGCAACATCAATTCGGCCGACCTGAGCATTCATACATCCGGCCAGAACGATTATATGGGACCCAAGTGTCGACCGAAGGGGAGCGGCCAGATCCGAGTAAAACACGTCCTTGACGTCGAGGTCACTACAGTAAGTAGGAGCACAAGCAGATACAATGAAAAGATTCCTGACAGTTTTGCCTCTGAAGGTGGCCTTAATAGAGCCCGCCAAGCGGACGACACAAAGTCCACTGTTAACAGGAATCCAATCTATCGATGCGGCTGAAGCCATCGTGCTGAGGACTACACCTACCCCAGCCTGACCTGTAACGGCGGCTGTGAGGTCACGCGAAGTGTATCACTATCCTGGATTGTAGTCTCCAAAACACAACAGATATCGACATTTAAGGTGTCTGACGTTCGTGCGAGAGCTACCTGCTGACCTATTTGTTTTAGAGTGAGAACGTTGAGAACACCTATAGTAATTGGCATTCTAGGTCCAAGCTAGGGACAAGGGAGGCCTGAGGCTGAATGGTAAGAGATAAGACTGACCGGCACAGTATTACTATGATTAGCTATATCTGTTGTGCAACCTGTGGCTGGAGTCCGGTAAAAATGCAATACACCGGATCAACGTACGAAATCTTATTTAGTCCTTGTGTTATTAATTCCAACTGACCACTGGACTATTTTCCTGCGTCATAGAATAGACACTAATAGCACTCGGCAAATTAACACAGGATGGCTGACTTGTTCGTTATATTGAGGTTTTCGACATAAGACTGCTCTCTATATCGAAGATGTAAGTTAACCCTGAATCAGACATTTTCTTCCATTGTCAGATGGGCACATCTTTACAGCCACTAAAGAATCTATCAGCGCTTCTCAATGTTCGAATTTAAATTCAACGTTCGCATTATTTTATATGGCATTAAGCTGTCTTGTGATATCTCTCTAACCGACTTTAAGAATCTGAAGTACCCCTGACTGCAACCATGAGTACAAAAAAGTGTAACCTCCCAAACATAAGGTTATATGACATACTGTAAGTTCTAGATAAATGCAGTTGATTTTCATTGGCATAACTAACAGTTACAGAACCAAGTGAAGCTTTAGGCTTACTTCCGTACCCGTGCGAATCATTCGGGAATATATGAGTTGCTCACGATCAAGTTGTCTAAACCCAGATACCAAACGGATTCACTGTAGACCGGACTCAATTCCACAATCGTACGTAACGCAAATAACCGGTGCCGTTTCAAAATGGATACCTCAAGCTCCAATATTGACAAGCAAAGCGATTAACAAAAACACACAAATCGAAGATTCAAATGAAAGCAACGTCCACAAAGTGAGAATAATCCAGATTCTGAGTAATCTATTCCAGAAGAATGAGGGCAGACAAAGAAAGAACTATGTACAAACGCGTAAGCTAAGGTTGATGAAGTTCCGATAGAGGTTCATTATCAAGCTGTTATTTGCTTCGTTGCATCCACGTTTTCATGTTCGCAGGCCAGGCTGAGCAGTCGAGGCAACAGTTGTGAACGGATTGTACATGCGTCCACCGAAGACAACGGGATACGGTGCACCAGTCCATTAACTCGCGCTTCCTCCATAACAGATTTGCGACTTTTGCTGTACAGTGGGTCATAATGGTGTCGTAACAGTCCAGTAACTAGGCTGGTAAAGTCTGCAGCGTCGATCCAACTGCGCCACTCAGTAATACGTTGGGCAGGATGATACTTCGCCAGACTACGTAAGAACAGATGCAAAAAAACGACGGTGAATTCGGTAACTAACGAAGCGCCAAGTGCCCAACGGATGACTAGAATTCATGCAATTAACTACAAGAATTTTTATTCAAAAAAAACTTTCAAGGTTATCAACCGTGGACATAGTGGTTTCCGATACTCAGTCCGTACGTGCATATCCGACGCCGTTTGGTAGTCCAAACGACTAGGAACATATAGTATAAGTTGGCCTGCTCTGAACTGACATGAAAAAGAGCTCGGTTAGCATCCCCAATTGGATGTACTATCATACGGCCGCATTTACTTCGTATCGTTTGTCCAGATAGCGTTTGCTGAGTGGAATTTATTCCAATGAGTAGTCACGGATTTGGTTAATTTCAAGTTCAACATCACTGACACCCGATCGCAGTCTTTGCATTCAGACAAAATTCCCAATCAGCCACTTTCGAAACAAAGCACTAGACCGGAATTTCGCTCTCGGTAGAGTTCGTCAGTGATGCATATCCTTGTCACGACCAGGACTGGAACTCGGACCACACTTTATGAGGCAACCGTGTTGAGCACGGCGCCAATGACCTCATGCCAGTCACGACGGAATTATCAACGCTTAAGGCTCAAGCACTTTCGTCTGCAAGTAATGATCAGAATGTCCGATCGTCTCGAAAAAGGCTGGCTGGGAAGTCTACCTAAATGCAAAGAATGCGATCAAATGTCAGTGGTGTTCGACTTGAAATTAACCAATCCCCGATTATCTATCAGCGAACTGTTATCCCTATACGGATAAATCATTGTTAGACAAAAGACAGTTGACACTACTCGAACAAGCATGCAAAAAACGGCAACCAGTTCACGTTTTGCTCCAACGGATCGACACAAAGGTCTCGATAGAACAACTGTCTGTCCGTCAAGCTATGCTGCAGCCGTCTTTTGCCAAACGGTTTCGTTTCGTAGTAAACAAAGAATGGACAAAGATGAGCGGTGCTCCAACGACGAACCCTAATGGTGCTTGTCTCTATGCGAGATACTAACTGGCCAACCTTGAAATAGACGGAGCCAAGCTGTCTGCGAGTATCATAGGTAACCGAAGTAGACACAGTTCAAACTGACTTTGGAAATCAGTTTGATCGAGCGAACCTGCAAAGCATTGGTTTCAGTAAGGCTGGATTTTTTGTGAATTCGGAGTACGATTCGATAATCCATGCTACACGAGCCTCCTCAGGAACGTCCAGCCATACCCGATGTGTACTTTGTGTGTCCCGTAGCCGTGACCACAGACCATCGGAAAGATGACAGGCCGGTCCCACTGAACGGGATTCGCATTCGACCCAAACTCGAGGAACAGTCTGCCATCGATTATCCGAGGTAAACTTTTGATGCAATGCCGACTCGAACTGCAGTTGCGTGATCAGTGTGCAAGAGGTGTTCTGTGAATCATCCGGCATGGCTCCGAAGATGGAACCTTTGTGATGCGCCAGTTCTTCAAGATCAAGCACAGTTTCCTTTGCTTTGTTCAGTTCCGAAAGGACAAGTGACTTTCCAGAACCTGAAGTAATAAACAAAAGCAAGCTACTGACAGTCAAATGCACAACACAATGATATAATCCCACCTTTGTCCGAATAACAAACGCAAGTGACAAGGTGTACGTTAGTTCGCTGTCATATCGAAGAAATAGAGTCTAACGTGTCTTTCAGCCTCGACTGATGTACACAAGTTCATTTTTCCTATTTCGCAATGTATGTCCTTTTCCGTTGTCAAGTATTTACCTGCTAAAATGCGGTGAAATGACTTCTGTTTCCAATAACAACTTTTGAAGTGATCGTTTTACGCGTATGTCCAAGTCAATCAACAGTTAATGAACACGAAATCGGATTGTCAATTAGTCGTAATATACACTACCTTGTACTATTTTCTTAACAGTATATGTGTCGACAGTGTTTTATTTATAGAGGAAGTAATGCGTTCAATTTAAACCTAAATCGCATTGAACTCCGCACAACAATTCTAACAACTCAGAATGCTACCGGTTGAATTACTTTCCAACGCATGTGACACAAATTCAGGTGTTATAACTTAAACCTGTTAATAGAATAAACCAATAATCAAAATCACCTCAGACCGTTGCAAGTGTCTGATCGAATCAGACTACTCTGTGCCTCACCTTCATACGACTAGTATGTTACTGCATAACGTACCATAACCTTGGTTGTTTGGATGTGGACGTTCAGGAATCCTTATACACTATGTGAACTCAACATTCTCTATCTCCAACCGGAATTTCGTTTAATTTATCTAAGTGGAAACTTCCACAATGAAAACAAAACAAGGAGGCTGTCTTATTTACACTTAAACAAATTTTGCTACTTCTCCACGGACGTTTAGTTCAGACGGTTGAAACACGCGGAAATCTAGGTCACGAAATAACAGAAACATAGAAGGCTACCGAATAGAAGTAATCAGTCCCTATCCAACCAGCATCCGTGTCACAAGCAATTCATTCTGCACAGTGCAAGGCGTCTGGTTCGTACTGTAAACAAAACGCACAAAATCACTGAGTCGTCAATTGCTTGTTGCTTACACAATTTGTTTCACTAATATCGTGACTTTGTTAGTTTGGATTACGGTTGATAACAAGCACTTGCAAAGACATGCAGAGACTTACTCAAGTAAAAATCGTGCAATTTTTGGTTTTTTTTTGTCCACTCTATTGAAATATAACTACTTCTTGTATTCCGCATAGTGATGAAAACGCCAACTTCGGCTGCTGATGAGCCACTGCGATTAGGGAAAGATAACCTTCGGAAAAATGGTTAGCTTTCCGAGATTTCTAAGAAAAAAACATTTTAATTTCACCGCAACTTATTCTTGGCGCATTTTCCTTTATTGCCTCCCGATTAACCGATCCTGCTTTTACTACGTCAATTAACGTGGGATTCTTCAAGGTCAATCGAAACTCGTATCAACACAGACGCCGGCTCGACATGTTACCACTGGTTCGGGAGTAAATACATTTTCGGATGAGGGTCAAGAACTTCAGTATTTTTCTTCACGAGGCTTGTTGCCGTGTGCAGCCAAAAAAACTGATCAGGTCAACAGCTTAGCTGTCTATTAGTGCTGACAGACTACACAAGCGCAGGGTAGGCAAATGCAATATGTCGACCGGGTGGGAAACGCAAACAAAAAAAACACCCAAAAAGAGTATGTATACAAAAATGAAACCCCCGGATAATTTAACAAAACAGAATGAGCTATTGGGGACATGTACTGACCTGTGAGACCAGCGATCACCCAGAACTGACCGCGAATAATCCAACGGGGCCATGCGTCTAGCTGTCTAAGAACTAAACGACGCCATGATTTGAAGCCACCGACAAGCACTCCAACACATGAAGGCCAACCAATCTCGGCAAGCAAGGTCGCGAGGGAGTTGGACCGCTGTCCGCCACGCCAGCAATACACGAGCAGATTTGGAGTACAGTTTGACAAAACAGACGGAATCGACGAGCCTGCCAGCTGAGAGGAAGGGCTTATGGGAAAGCTGTCGCCCATCTCGGCTAAGATACGACTGAGATTGGAGCAAATAAGTGAAGCGCCCAGGAAGCGAGCTTTTAAAACAGATCCTTAAAAGAAAACAGGGCAGTCCCCCAAAAAATACATAACGACGAACGACCAGGTTACATCAAGTTAAAACAACGGATTTGAAATGGTTTGCTGAAGCTGATCTGATAGACTTCGTGTGCGATAGATCGTGAGCAAAGTAAATCCTCTGATGAGAATGAGATTATCGTTGTTGCAAAATTTCAAAGGGAAGGAATGTATTGTTCACGTGGGAACATGAATGCGTACCCACTACGGTTGGTAACAGCCACATCTGATCAATTGCGGATGGTGAACAGTTACGTTGTCGATTACTCGGAAAATGCTGTGTTTATTGTGTCAATGTTTAGCGTTCACTAAATTAGAGAACATGACGATCACTATGTACATATTTAGGCTGACACTTCGGATTCGATAGGCCAACCAACCCAGATCAGTTCACTCAAAGATGTTATCCTCTAGAAGTTATGAACACAGACATGCGTACAAATATGATTGGGGCGTCTCGGCACCGAAACAAACAGAGACCAACAACGAAGTAACAATCCGTAGGCACTGTTCCAATGAGATAAAACGTACGTATGTGATTTCCTTGATCGGATCAATCTGCAACTAATGAGATGACCCAAAAAAGGAGGGCGTTGCATCTTTACGAGTGCACAATACAGACCATTTATATATTAGTATGAAAAAGCAAACAAGATAACAGAGAGAATCATTGTCGCTACCAAGGTAGCGACAACCCTACAAACAATAGTTTCTGAACATAAAACACGGGTTTGAACTTTCGGATTGCAACAGCTTCAGCATAGCGCAGTGTTCGCCTGTGTGACGTTCAGTAGATAATACGAAATGCCTTTGTTCGATCGCATTGATGTTGCATCACTAGAATATGACGCGCAATGGATGATGCAGGCTCCTTGTTTCTATGCGCAGCTATGACATCATGTGTTTGCGTGACCTGTTTCTTGCGCCACTTCGGGATGTGCTCCATGACCCTGACTCGCAAATGGTGCCCAGTCCTGCCTATGTAGGATGCTCCGCATCTACATCGATATTCATAGATAACGTTGGATTTGGCTGACTCGGGCACCGGTGGTTTCACACAGGGTGTCAGCATCCGAAATGTTCTGAACAGAATCACTGGGACAAGTTTAGTGCATTTTTTCCCGACAGAAGTAATCAGACGATGATGAATAAGGTGGTATACATCATTACCCTTAAAGGGAAGACGGAGAAATACCGGCGTCTTGGACACTGTGTCCGGTCGAATTCCTATGTCAATGGGTTGTTTAAGTCTTGCAATAAACGGTTTAGGGTAACCATTTAGTTATAGAGTGGTCGTCTCTAACAAGATCATTTCTACCTGAACAGTATTTTCAGTGCAAACATGTCCGGCCCGATCAAATAACGTGTGCACCAAACTTTATCTATCGCATCGGGGAACAAAGCATCCGAAATACAGGTATTGACCAGTTCAAGTGTTCTTGCGATGGACACTTCGTTGAATCGAGCCATGTGCATTTCTCTCGGTGCATCTATCCAGAAATGGTAGACTGTTTGGATTCTCGCCTCCCATACTGACATGCATGTTTGGGTGCAAAGAATTCATTAGGTCAATTAGGCTCTGTGCTTGAAGTTGATTGTCTGCGATGAGAAAAATATCATCGACGTATCGCTTGTATAACTGCACTGAAGATAACTGTTTTGTCACTTATTGTTCAAGTTTTGATACAAAAATGTCTGCCAGAATAAGGCCAAGCAGGCTACCCCATCAATCTGTCTGTAAGCCATCTTGGAAAACGAAGCCGTTCGTAGGGCTGTCGCCAACTTGTTCGCCTTCTCATACTGTGATATAAACGGTCTGTAGTATGCACTCGTAACGATGCAGCGACGTCTGTCCAGATATCAATCGTGCAATATCAGCCAACTGTCTACTTCATGCAATGTGATTAGTTCAAAAAGTGTACCGTCACGTTCTGACCAAATCTAATAGAACGGACCACGATTGAACAGTTAAAACTGCGAAATCTTAAGATAGAAACAGAAAAACATGTAGTAGTTTTGGCTGTGCATACCTGGACGACAGAACAGATTAACTTGGACAGTGGTTCCCAAAACTTTTTAGCACATCTCCGTATTAGCTTCGTATACAGGATGTCATCGCCTACTCGTCAACTGCTACTAAAAAAAGTCACAGAAGTGGTAGATGAATAGATTCAACAATATCCCAAATAGAGACACCTTTGTGTTCAACAGTGGATGCGGTGGTTGAGTTTGATGCAAACATATCGCCTCACGAATTTTGGGTTGAAAGTCTCTTGGAAGAGATCCTCCATCTCGGTGTTCACATATTCAAAGTAATCTCTTTGGTCACCCTCTTATAAAATTACGCAGTACTATGAGATAAAATTATCTAAACAGTTCGTCAATCAGAAATCGGCAGAGAGCATAGACCAAATTATATAATGAAAAACAAGCTTCTGATCAACAGAACATGATAGAAAAAATAATGGATTTCACTCAAACACAGAGCTGGTAAAATTATGGCTATGCACGAACCTTCGCTGTGCAAACGCCCCACATGAGCACGTTCATAGTCATTCAGGACCGCAATGTTGACAGCATTTGGAATGTGGTCCTCCGAAAATTCCGCTGGACTGCGTACATCGATAATAAACGGTTTGGAGGGGTTATGGAGAAAAAATTCATTCCACGAAAGACATTCATCCGGTCCTAAATCCGGAGGTGGAGGGATGGTAGGACCCCAACTAGGATCACTGGCGAACGGTTCACGAGCTAAAGTAATCAATCGAAGTGGAGACTTAGAGGTTCGCAAATAGCGAATTGAACAACACCGTAGATCTAGGCCAATACGCAGTCCACAGGAAAGGGAGCGAACAGCTGTCGAAACGATGGTAGAAAGCTATAAAAAAACGGACTGGATTTGACGATCAACACAAACTGGCATAGTGATGAAGATCTACAATGGAGAAAACTTCAACTCTCTGTCTTCGAATATCGTACTAAAATGCAACGTGAATTCATAAACTGGTAATTAGGCCAGTCCGGGAATCAATCGATTCATCCGAAAGCTTAGATACCTATGGAAGAAAGACATATTCGTACGGTTGATTTGGAGATTTCTAGTCCACATCTAGATATCAAAATCAACCGAAACGGATATACCTGAAATGCAGTGCACTTTCCAGTAGTGGACGTTATATGACCCATGCAATAGATGAGGGTTTCCAGAACATACTGACTACCTCCGACTGGATTCAAGTGTGTTAACAGAATTGCAAAAAAGACAACGTTTAACAGTTACAGACAAACAAACGTTCAATAGAAAATTAAGGCACAGACGATGAGAATTCTTTTTGGCAGAACTGCGTGGTAGTCATAAAATCGGTCATCACAGTGCACATGACTGAATAAATTAGAGAAGCAAAAGGGAACAACAATCACGAGGATCCGTTAGTCTGTGTGCATTTCCGCCTCCTTGCGATTCAACCTAAGCCGAAACGACCGCGTACGAGGTGTGGTCGAGTCGCTGACTTGTAACATTTGACCGTCGGATAGGTGCAATTCTGAAGGAAGAAGACAAAGAAGGCAGTCCATAACGAACTAGGAGCAACAATCATGGACAGAAGATAATAAAATGACACGAATATGTCCGGTGGTCCAGTGTATTTCGGAAAACAGCATATGAATAATGTGGTTGTCAATATCACAGCAACTTTTCCTATTCGTGGCACAAATGGGCATGGGAGACTTTGTAAAAAACATTAACAAACAGTCTATGGGTGACGATTTTAAGGGAGATTCTACCTAACTGAATTCAATGACGCGAATGTCCCTGGTGTGTGACTGAGTTACCAGTTGGGTAAGGTCACTAACTACAGCTTTTCCGTACAACTCAGATGCTTGAATACAAAGTGAAGGAGCTCTGATGTCGAGATTATACAGACATGTCAAAAGATTCAGTTCTATCCCTATTCTATCGTTTGTCTCTAAACTACCGTTAAACTTTTATTCTCATGGTTGCATATCAGTTATCAGTGTCAGCTGGCGATGTAATGCTGTCAACAATGAGGACACTACGTGAGTGGCCCGTTTCTGTTACAATGGTCAACTAAGTTGTGTAAAGAAAAAATGAACGAGGACCCCTGGCGGTCACGTGATTATTGGTCATTGAACTTTACGGACAGTGCGCATCCTACTGAGGGAAGTGACGAATACGAGGAACGACATGTAAATTGAACGGGAACAGTAACAAGCAAAGAAGGGCGTAGAACAACAGTTTACGAGTCTGATCAGCAACTCAGTCAACTACATCTAGATCCAGACTACAGTCTGTTTAACCAAACATTCATACGGTGACATCAATCAACTGAGGTTCTATTGAATGGTCAATTGCTGTGGCCAGAAATTCAGTCTTGTGAGAAAACAATAATGTTAATGTAGAGGACCCAAGAAACCAATAGGCTCAACGGGCAATTCTGATGTATCGATACACATAAATGATCCTAATGAACGCAACGATAATTTGGGCCGAGGAATTATTCCCGATCAATGTAGACTTTACCTGCCAACGTTTTTGACAAATTCTGTCGAAGAACATCGGCGAACTCGGGCAAATCGATGAACAAAGACTTGTTGGCACCATCAGCAACCGTAGTCACATTGGGAGATCGCATCTGACTGCACTCAGAGGAAAGCAAGGATAGGAGACAGGGAAATTACATAACAAGTTCTGGATTTAAAAAGAGCAATAACTTAGTGGGTATGCGCAACTCATGGGCATCAAGACACGTCATCAGTATGGTGAACGTGCCGCGAGACCCATAGCACGCCGGGAAAACGGGAACACTGACGAGTCATGAGAACAGTCGCATAACCAACTGAACGAACAAAAATTCGTTCAAAATTGCCTCTTTTCAACTTAATGTGATAAAAACCAGAAGAACCTACAATGACGCGAATAGCTCCAAGGTTGGACGAACTGAAAATCCCATGAAATGTTTTAAGTCATCTCGATGAACTTGTGCACATAACGGGACATTCAGAACAAAGAAGAGATGAGATGAACTTCCTAATGGAGACTATAAAAAAACGATCCGTCCCGTAGTAGTAAACGTTTGAGGCAAGGTGCCATGGATAAGCAAAGATAATCAATTCAAACTGTCTATACATCAGCAGACGAGAAACAGTGCTGTGGAGATAGCATCGGTGAAGGAAAAGACGCTCAAAGCCTTCCAGACGCAACAACCAAGTCCATGTCTCAACATTTATAAGCTCACAAACATTTCGATGGAAACAAGAAAAACTTCGGTGAAAACGGGTGCATGAAACTTACTATTCAGTGCTATTTTTCAAGAAATCAATCACGTCTCTGAGCGTATTTGTCGAACAGAAATCGATATCCTTGGGAATATTGTTGCATGCCATGCAATCAGGCTGAAAATAATGAGTAAACAGAATGATATCCGATGCAGAATTCATCCGCTTGGTAGTGAAGTAAGAAGAAACACAAGAGAATTGTGATCAACCATAGTCATTGAAAAGAAACCGTTCCATGTAGTACACATAACGCCCAGTCATACATACATAGTTTTTCATCAGCCATAATGCGCTCCGTCGCGTTTGGACAATAAAGTTGGATTAATACAGTTCAAGCTGCATACCTAAAATTTATTTCATACTCCGAGTACACTTCAACAGTAATCTGAAGTAAAACCAGCGGCAAAATCTGGTTATTCGTCTGGTGAGATGCTGAACAACTAAATCGAGCACTCTGTGACAATGGTATATCTTAAAAGGGCGGTGTGTGTATGTTATCACTCGTCGAATATACAAGAATCATGTACATGAGTTTTATTCTTCACATCCGTACTGTGTGTACAGTCAGTGAAAAGCAACAGCGAGCAAAGGATTGAGATGTCTATTGATGAGGATGCTAGTTATTTCATGGTTGCGCTTTTAACGTTTGATGATTCGTATTCACGTTGACATAATTCATCCTACCACACGAACAACATTTTGATCCTCCAACTCTTGAAAGAGTGAAAAAGGTAATCGGTCGTTCAAAGCAGTGATTCTTAACCACTCTAGCCAATCCGAACTTTTTTACAAAAGTTCATCTCGTGAACCACAGGGCTTAAATAAAAACAAATGGACATGAAAAGTTTGCTGGGCAAGTACTACGGCCAAATTTAACAACCAAACGAGCTCCGGTCATTAAAAAGTCAACGCCAGTAAAGTCAGCCGCAGTATGTGTGAGTATGTAAAATGTACGTCATTAAGGCCAGTATTCGATGAACAAGAAATATCAATCACATTGCGCCACAGTTTTCATTCACAAATGGACCGGGAACGTAGTGTGGGCCAGAACTGAAGTACACGAGGTTGGGGTCAAACAAACAATTTCGTGTTTTTGCTCTGACAAATCAAACGCACATGCGAAGTGCACTGAATCCGATCGTGCACAAGAGCTAGAGTGGTCGAGTGAGATAGGTGCGCCGGATACCAATTAACGTGACCGTGCAAGCACTGGACGCCGTGATCATTAATTTTCATGTTTTTACCTGCACCTGTGGTCCACAAAAGTGTCTCACGACCCAAATTTGAATCGCCATCGTTGCATTCGGTTACCAATGTATTGGAGGACGGCGGAAGATTAGTTAATGATTCCCATAATTCATGTAATGAAAGAATCAATGTGTGACGGGAGAAATCCAAAGTAATTCGCCGACATAACGATTAGTTCTCCTTATGTTGCTTGTTATAACTACAAGACTATTTAATCCTCCTGAATGAACCTAGTGATTTTCCATTTAATGGTATCTAGACCGGGTTGTACTCGGGAATGTACTGACGGGCACCAAAAAATTTTCGAAAACGGTGTGATGCGCACCAAACAAGCAAACGATGGTGTGAAACCAAACAGTACCGTTTTATGCGTGGCATAGCTCATGAACCTATCGTTTGTTAAGACTGGTAAACCAAAAAGCTCCGAAGTTCGTTAAAGCTTCAGCACTTAAGATCTCCTTAATGTGTTCGTGTAAAACCGCTCCCTGAAAATAAAGTCGACCTTCAACTTAAGGCGAGTCCCGCGTAAACAAGCGCGCGATCAGAGTCCAACCAGAGGATTTGGCTTCATGTGCAGTACAATGTATGGCGTCGCCTACGGTAGCACTTAACTATGATCGATTGGGCAACTACCGAGAGCCCGTGACGCGTAGGTACATTGAGGCGCAACAGGAAAGTATCACGATACTTGCAAAGCTTTGACAAAGGCCTATAAATATAAGCATGGCAAAAGACCAATGAAAGAGCATTTCATCAGCTTTCAGTTCAACTACCTGATTATGTAAGTATCTGTTAAACAGGTTCAGTTGTATATGTTGTGGTGGATTATCAGGCCGGAGGTGCGGGTATTCCAACACTCGGCGGAATCATCATCATCACAACAGCCAAGAGCCTGACCAAAAGGTACTGTGACTAGGACCGCCGCTCACCTCAACAGTGACGTGGAATATCCTAGAAGATAACATTACTAAGAAGGTTGAAAATTAATAAAAGAAGACTAAACGGAAGAACTAGAAATAGTATGGATACAGGTATGCCATTGACTGCGACACACCATCATCTCGGATAGCATCTCTAACCAGCGGTTTGGGTGATCACGACGACCTCATCCAGGCAGGCGACACCTCCCAATCTGCTCAATCGAGCAGTCAGGGTCTTCATATTTCGTGACCACGTTGTTGCTTGACTACCACGTGGTTTTACCCAACTGTTGGTGGTCTCAGCATATAATGCCCGGTACGGTAAACGATCAGATGACATACGGAGTACATGATCCAACCATCGTAAGCTGTGTATCGTGAGTAGTTGACCAATTGATCGCGAATCCCGAACGTTCCGGAATACGCGCCGGCGAACCTCCACATTGCTAACGCGATCAGTCCATTTAATACGGGCTAATTGGCAGAGACAACGACGGTCAAACACAGCATGCCTGTTAATATCTTCCATGTGAACAGGTCACGTTTCCGAACCATAAACCAAAATGGAATGTACACAAGCATTATATACCCTTCCTCTCAGCGACAACCTAACGTCTTTTCGACGTCACAGATGATGCAGTTTGGCAAAGGCAACTCGTGCCTTTGCTATCCTCGCTGATATCTCATCAACAATATTACAGGCTTTCGAGATGGTGCTACCCAAGTATGTGAAACTGTTCACAGTCTCAAACGAATTACCTGCAACAAAGAAAGTAGGAGTGGAAATGCCTCAGTTTTGAAGCAACACTGTGCACTTTAGCAACACTTTGCACTCGGTGGAATACCTCAACATGGGGGCCGTAAGTTCAAAAGCCCACAGCAAGCGGATCGGAGACAGCATGGGCGACCGGGTGTGTCATCGCTCGACTAGATCGGACCAACGGGCAAGACATGGCAGGCAAAATAGGATGGGAGAGCAGTTCGGGGACGCGATTATTCCAACACTGAGGAATATATCGATACGATTGTGGTATACGATCAAAGCCACAGTAGATAGATGGCGGAAAACATGAGTGACCGGACGAGCCATCGCTCAACCAGATCGGACCAACGGACGAAGAATGACAGGCGGAAAACCTCCGATAGGAGGCGCCAATCACACACCAATCGGACAGAAGTGCACACGACGTGTGAGCGAAAACCTGGGGATGTTGTGGCCTGGAATTCTGATTCATAAACGCGAGCGCGCGTGTAGCGTGCTACAATATGTGAGGCAATGCACGGCACTGCAAACATTCAACTGGCATACGAAGTATGTGTACACATATGTGAAACCATACTTGTGTAGTAAGGAGAGATCGTGTTATACTACTTGCACCACTATTATTCAGTAGTGGGGCCAGAGGATATATTTTGACATCGAAGTAGCCGCAGGAGAAACATAACAAGAAACATCGGAGTGCAGCATCACATGAAATGCATCATGGTACGTAAGGAAACGTAGAGGGACTGAACATTGGCGTCTGTGGCAAACGTGACGTTCTGGGCCCATGACCGTATGCAGATGAACGTTTTGTTTGTTGTCTTGTTGAAACGCATGACCCGTGCTGATTTCCTGTATAAATAGTACTTGTGCCATCCGCGTTCTTGGCTCACAACACTTATAGCATTGCAACACTGGTGTTATTGTTTTCATCAAAATACCTGCAAATTTGTTGCACCCTGAACTAGGAAAATTCGTCCCCATCGTTTGCATTCCCTATTCTTCCCACTAACCTGACACTTATTCTCAATACCTTACCCACTCCGTTTTGTTTTATTGAATTAATGCATCATTAAACGTCCGCGAGTCGAGCAGCCATTTTTGTCCTGGCCTCCTGGCGTGACGGCTCACATGTGACCTTGCTGGTTCCGTTGAGAAACCACTGATTTTGCCGGACGAGACTATCGTTGTGAACGACTGACGTTTGCTTAGTGTAATCATTGATGCATTTTCTCTAATAGCAGCGTAGAAATATCTGGATCCAATCTGGTTTTTAATTTGGGGATACGTTTTCGAGCTACGTACAACTCAAATGTCAGACATGGATCGTTACACTACTCTTCTTCGGATCGTCTGAAGCAGAAAATATTCCAGTGGATAATGTACATGAATAAGTAAAATGCCACCACAAACACAAGATATTCCCGAGCCAATTCTTCTTACGTCAGAAATAAGTATAGAAACACTGCAAAAGAACGTTTACAATCAATACTTTGCAAATAATCAAAATTGGCCACATAATATTATATACACTACATATATACGTAGATATATTGTTATGTTGAGTGAAAAATGTAGAAACAGAAAAAACGTTAGACTATCCGACAATTCATAAACAATAATTCCTGTCGCTATAAAGTGTGAATGCACTGTCTTCAGCTTATCCATGTTTTCGAATATTCATTTTCTAGTATGAAGATCCTCACCATCAAACAGTGCGGAAAACTGAAAGATGGACAACCATAACAGACGCTTCGCCAGTGGGGCATATCGAGTCAGTAATGAACAGCAGTCATTGCATAGAACACCTAATCAACCGTATGAGTGTCGTCTCAGGAATTACACTGTACCGTGACTGAACCTTTGCTCGTAGTCCAATCCGTATCTACTCAACACCCAAGATTGCTTGTGAAGTAGATATGGCGGCTGATGCATCCAATTGTAGTCAGCGTAATCACTCAGAGATGGAGTGAAATAAACTGACCTAAAGCTTTTCATTTCTTCAGATTCGGTAGCAAACCGATCCTCAACGTCCACGTAGGAACCCGTTTCCAACGAATGTGCCTCAATGTACTGCATCAAATTCGGTGCCGACGAGTAGGAAGACGCGCGAAATGGCAAAACATCGAAAAGACGGTTGGCGAACCTCGACAGGCTGCCCAACAGGCGGTCTATATGCAAACGATAAAGCAATCTACGTCGCACGCTGAAAAATCGGTGCTTCACATCACTGAGAGACGATAATCTGCGGACCGTTCGGTCCTGTTGTGGGTGTAATGTGGCGGTCACCTTTTGTTTCCATTGAAGCATTTTACCGTAACGACGTTGTACTTGCTGTCTCCATATGGCAGGCAATTGATGGCGAGTGTACCAAGTTTGGAGCACAACAGCTTTTTGGCTGCGTGCGTACCTGTACGCTACCACTTTCAACTGGATAAATATGCAAAACACAGTTACAAATAATGCAACCACTCCATGATTCACAGCAATATTGCCCAGTAAACTGATGTAGTCCAGACGATATCTTTGGTACACACAATCGACACTGTATCGATCGCAGAACAGAGATAAAGTTACGGAACAATTAAGAGTTCGAGAGTCCTTATTCTGGTGATTTGAGTGGCAACCGAGTTGTGTGTAGTAGGTTCCGTTGAAAATTCGGAATAAACGAGCAAAGTCATGTTTTGAACGGCACATGCCTTCACCTGCACACAGGTAAGTGGCGTTTAGCGCATCTAAATAATCATTAGCCCATCGGATGTGGCCAACAACCGCGACTACCGTAACAGCCAAGGTGGAGCACAGCAGCTGGAATGAACCACATAACAGCTGGCCTACCAGAGGCCTGTAAACAGATTTATTGCTCGCGTAAATGCACTGGATGTAGAAGCAGTAGATATAACACGCGAAATCGTAAACAAATGAAAGTAGCAAAAAGATCGGAACATAGATTAGGCCTTGGAAGTATTCATAAAGATACTTATCTGCCAGATACCACGCTTGAAACAAGTGGTAGGTCATGTAAACGCTCACCAATTCTTGTAAAAATGTGCAGCATAACATGTGAAACATGGTCAATTTCCACATTGCCTGTAGCCGAATCCACAGTGACACAAACATGATAACAAGTTTTCACAGATTCAGCTCTTCCAGTGAAATACGAGCTCTTACACAAGCTAATGTTTATTGATTTCCTTGTTCAACTATTAATCCAAGGTCACGTGAAAGGAAGCCAACTATAATTGGATTGGCAGTTCACCGTTGTTTTGCTGGAATTTCGTTCAAGTATGAGCTTTTTTTTCAACAGTTCCTTTGGAAGCCAACAATTATTAAAGCATAGGAGGCTCTGATGACAAACTAAGTTGAACATAACTGAGTTAAACCCAATGTGGAAAGTAAGAATTTCCGTCAATGCCATGCAACCCAGTTGACAATAACGGAACAGGTCAGTTCAGGTCGACAACCGTATACAGTAAGAAGGCATGCTTTGGCTATGGATTCCGCACACCCGAATAAGGTATCCACTATCCAAGGAATACATAAGTGAGATAATGGCAAGTGGACCATAAAGAGTGCAGCATAAAACATTGAAATAGGGGAGAATGAACGTCTCCAGCCCTCATTTTGAACGCCTAATCGATACCTGATCGATTTCGCCTAGTGTTTTTATCGATCATGCTGTGTTGCAAAACCCACGCATATTAAGCTCCAAGAGTTATCAAGTCATGGTGTCTGTTGGCGAGCGTCAACAGAAGAGCCCCCATACTCAACTATCAAGCAAAGGTGACCACCGAAAAAGATTGGTGGCTAGATGATCGCATACCACAGTTGTAATTAACAGTTATCTTGTGCTTGGTCCAACGGTACCGGTAAGCTTACATTGAAAAAGTAAGCCATTCAAGTATCAGGCAGTCCTTGCCCTTCGGAATGTTGCAAGGTATCACTCGCGCTCCACATACCAAGCTACCGTCATTACAACACCTGGATATCCTTGAAACGCATTCACAATCTATCACTTACTAACGTCTCAGCCGTTCGTTTGCCAATCTGAGACTGAAAGTTTGACACTATGTGATAACCCTGAAGAAACGTTTCCCGAGCTTCTTCCATCTTCCGCTTTCACTCAGATCTTACTGAGATAAGTTTGAATGTGTCCAAAAAGTGTTCCATCTGACCCTTCAACTACATATGACGTGGTCAATGTGGGAGAAGCTGTTTCTCGCGTAAAACGTAGCAAACTCAGTCAAAGGGAACCAGTATCTGAAACAAGTGTGCCTGGAGTGCCAAATAGAGCAAACAGGCTTCGTAACTGTGCATGACTGATCTGGATGTTGTCCACATCACTTAAATCACAGCAGACGATTTGCTGAATTCGTTAACAACGACCAAAAGTCGTGGTCATTGGTGTCACAAACGTAGTCCATAAGTAGGAGTGATCAGGGTCGATTGAGAACGGAACATGATTGGGATTCAATCTTAGCGATGAAACGACCGAAAAATCTATACTGTATAACAAATAGGTCTTCAATGAGATACAGTTAATTGATAAGACCCTTGTGACCCCATGATTATCAGAATGTACCTTCTTAAGTAGAAAACAGCTTTGGCTTAATACTCTACTCATCAACATACTCATCACAGACAGCAACACATCAGTGGTTCTCACTGATGCCACTCCACTGATCCCGATTAGCCACTGTCTCACCTAACGCCTCCTACCATCGAATATGTGAGTCACGAGGTCCACAGCTCGGGAGACAAACAGAACCTACAGTGGCCAACCCCTTCGAGAACGATTGTTCGTTTACGCCAGGTCATCAGCTGTCCATTTTGCACCTTACGCCAGTCAGCCAAGAAAGGCAAAGTGTTCGGTGTAGCAAACGATTAACTGACACCCTCACTACATGGCCTAGCTATTTAAGTCTGTGCAAATGTCACGAATGAACAATAGAACTCGATTAACAATCATCATCAAACACCCACCTCCCAACCCCTTCGTTGCTTAGTCAACGGTGACACCCGACGCGAACGCAGACATCAGGTATCCAGTAACTCATACTTGACGATCACAAACACATACCTTGAAGTCAAAAACATCCTCCAGTTACCAACTACCAAGTTGAGGTCAGTTGCAAGTGTCGTAAAACTCAATGTGGTGGTCTCCTTTCGCTAACATTGCATAGAAATCTCTCCCCCCCTCCCCCCCAAAAAGAGAATATAAAAAATTTAAAGAAAATACGAAATAAACAACCAAAAACGTTAAAAGAGTGTGCAGTATAGAACTATCTGTTGTCTTTGTACGTCATATTCTACAGATTTTTGGCTTCAACAACTCGGTCTTTTAAATCAACTGCAGCTAAGCTGTAGCCTTGAATCAGTACTCAAGCTTTCCTCAGACCTGTGTGCTATCAATATTATTATTAGCAGCAATACTACTAGTAGTATTATCCAACATACAGACTTCTAGACCCCGGTAATAAAAAGGCCGCGCAGCCCCTTGTTTGCTGTTGGATCACACGATTTACTCAATAACACTAGCATTAGTCATGAACTTTCACTGGCCGGTCTGGTGAGCTGCGTTGCAAGTCCAGAGAGACTTTGAAATTAATTTATAAATGAAGGTGGAGGCGGTCTAACAGGATTTCCGGAAAAACAACATCTACCCCGGATAGCCCTTCAAACAAATAATGAGCACATAATCAGGTCAAAATAGGACCAGTCGTTGAGGGTACATTTTTGACAAACATATCTTCATGATCCTAGTTAAAATACACAGCAAACGTGTTCAGATATGTTCAGTTTTTCTGATAAGCAATTGCATTAAGCAGTAGGGTATGAAAAATGATCATTTCATGGCTTACGTGCAAAGAAATAGCTTCCAAAAGAGCAATAATGCAGTTCTGTTGTAGCGTAAAAAGTGGGCTCTAAGATGCCAAACCCAAGATTCGGAATGCATGCTTAGACGTCTATAAATTATGTGTTGAAAGAAACGATAGACAGTACACGGGCCCGAGGAATCAAACACCATGAAACAAGAAGACAGCTACCGTTTTCTATTTAGGCAAAACGAACCTCAATCGCCTAAAAGGAAAACAACGCAAGCAACACGCTTAGTTGGACTCACTTTGCGTTCAACCGAGAAAGTGTACGTGTAAACGCCATCCAAATCGCTGAAATTCATATAATTGTCCAAATAATTGTAACAAAACGTGACCAGTTTGAAAACCTGAAAAAGTGATTAAATGAACGAACCGTACTATGGAAGTAACAAACCACTCAGAATTGTGTCAAACCAAAAGAAACATTGCGTGCATAATAAGGGATTTTTCAGAGAAAAACCCCTTTTCTTTGAACATAAATGACCACTTCAATCTAACTACGTTTACCTCACAACAGCAGTTACAAATATTCTGTCTAATGTGAGATCACTTTCTCCACTAGCTGTTTCCCAGTATCCATGAAAACCTCGATATGAGAACGAGAAACTTATTTCGTGGAATACAAAGTAAACCAACCAACTTGGGCGGATTTCTAACAAGCTGCTGTGGGTAAACCGTGCGACTTACCTAACTCCAGGCAGGTTCAATCAGATATGAAGGGCCTACTGATACGGGCAATAGTGTGTGTACTCCAGTTAATAATATTGAGTGATCTACCGGAAGTGATCACATGCCCATAAATCAAGGCACAAACTTCCGAATGATGATTAAGTCGTCTCTCGAGGATGTCGATGCTCAACACGGGCACACCTTAATGCACTACCGCTGATAAGTTTACAATATTCTTCCAAATGCCAATCGAAAAGCACATTACGATCTTAAAGTTCTGGTAAAATGTTGGTGGTGTTTAACCTGAATATGACGTATACGTTGATTTAGCCTCAAAGGAATAGCCCCACGTTATCCAGGAATGCGGTCACAACTACACCGCGAAGTGACCTGCTGACCGAAACATGTGTACAGAAATAAACACGACGTGGTGTCCACATTTCAAAAAGTAGACACACATACATGTCAATACGCTACTTCATTTGACACATAAATCGTCTGTCTGACCTTGTATAGCGGCAACAGTTAGCTAGCCGTCCCAAAATGGTCCCAATTCTTGTGAACCTAGGTAGCAGTTAATCGGATTCGACTATTTGAACACCCGAATACATGGCAGCTGAATTCCGTAGCCCAAGCGTTGCATCCAGATACTTTACCCAATTGATGGAGACATCTGTGAATCAACAGCCAAATTAGCATGTGGAACGGTCAGTTAGGGTGTTCTTCAGAAACCTCTAATTACATTCCTTTTACATATATAATGTGGACTGGTAGTGTGGATTACCAGTTATTCTCGTAGTCACCACAGGAGCCAAAAATTCCAGTGCTAACTACAGAAGCGCAATGTTTTCCTTTATCGCATCTATATCATTCGTAAGCCCAAAATTGAATACATTTGTCAATCCCAGAGAGAACGTCTGCAAAAGAGAGATGGAACTTCAAAACAGCTACAGATGCACAGATCACGTCTTTAACCGGCAGCAGGTCCCATATGACTAACAGGTATCGTCATGTCTGAATCGGAAAGCAGCCTTCGCCACGTCTTACAGTAACTTCGTTTCTGATCATATTCCACGTGCAAGGGTTCTTAGGAAAGGTGTAGGCTCGTTTTGATAACTGAACATTCACGATGCCAACTGATCCTTGATGAGATTTGCACATTTAGTCGAACCCGTCAAAACTGCCACAACGCTCGAGGGCGTCGAAAGATGTATTGAGAGTGGGAAGTCTCAAAAGTTGGCCGTCGATATTCGTTATAGGTCGTGAAAGTCCATTATACTGATGACAGTAGTGTGAACAATAATATCACTGCAGTCAGTCTTGGTCAGCACTAAGATGAAAGCACCTAACCAGCACGCTAGGAAAAGAGAAGGCCCTGATTCTGGTCAGAAAACAACTAGAAACAGATAGATTACAAGTTGACTCATTTTAGTAACAGAACCCCGGAAATTGTTGGCAAGGCAGAATGTTATGTCCGTTGGTATTAAGCAGTACGTAGTGGACTATCAATACCAATCCAGGTCTGGTAGTTCTAAGGATGATACTCCTCAATAGTATTTCGTAACGGAATCGACCTCAGCGTTCTTGATGAATAACACCGATTGCCTAAAACAAAATTAACCTATTTTAATGGTGATTCATCATCATCATCGTCATGACAGATAGCAATACATCAGTGGTCCTCATTGATGCATAACTTACACAAACACAAAGTAACAAGCAAACCTTGTGCAGAAAAAGAGAAGGAAAAAGAAAAACAGGGGACGGGACATAACGACCAAAAATACCTACGTCTATATTCAATCATTCAACACCAACATACTTACATCTTGCAAACCAACAACCGAGCTGTAAGTGAAAGTGAGCCGTAATCAGCAAGTCAGCTTCCCTACCGCCTACGCTGTCACGTATCATCAACTGCACTCACTTCAAAAACAACTCGGACAAACAACGACAACCTTCAAGCCACTGAGCCCGATTGACCGCTATCTCACCCAACGTCTCCAGCCACCTACTCTGTGAATTACGAAGTCCTCAGCCGTGGAGACGAACCATATCTATAGTGACCAACCCCTTCGTAAACTACTTCATTTCTCTACATCATGTCATTATCTGTCCACCTCGCACCTTACGCCAGTCGGCCACGACATAGGCAAAGAGTGCTCGGTGTGGCTAGGTGGCATTCTAATTAAGTGGCCTAGCCATTTAAGTCTGTGCAAATGTCCCGAATGGACAAAAAGAACTCCAGTAATAATCATTACCAAATGCCCACTTCCTAACCTCTTCGCTGTTTAGTCGTTCGTGCCACCTGACGCGAACGATCGAACGCCGACATCGGTGGTCAAATACCTGAAGACGGTTCTGTCAACTATGATAACTTCTCGAATAATATTGGGGCCGAAATGACGAACAGGTCTGTTTCACAGTATGGTCAAGGAGGAGTCCACGAATTGTTTGAAAGTAAAGATGACCATATTATGAATTATCGAAACATGTTCTAAATACTACTAGCAGGCTGTAATAGTCATTCAAAAGAGAAATTTTAGTAGTGCTCTCGAAGGGATGAACTCTGAAACCCTTTGAGAACAGTGGAGCGGGCAGTGGATCAGTTACGCAAGAAGCGCAAAGCTGATTTGAAAAAATTGAGACGTGATCGTGACGCTTACGATCATTCAAATTTGAATATGGCAAAGGAATAAACTAAGGAAGAATCCCGTGAGGGCACCGATTTTCATTACCACGAAATCTAATGCTATGAAATATCACTTGTGCGGACAATATATACGACCTTGTAAGGTGTTTTCAGTTCGTCAAGTTATATGTGCCTAGGTGATAGGTTTACACTCCACGATTGGAGGACAGTTTTGTGTAGTCAGACGTATCAGAAAGAGTGCCAGAATGTCGAATTGTGTGGCAGTCTGTTGCACAGTTAACACTACCGTTTTCTATATAGTCTCGCAGACAAATAGACGCGAGAGTTATGATCCAGTAACAGCGAAGTTTGTTCTACTGCCGGCTCTGGCAATAAAGACATACATCTTGAAGTGTGCAGAAAGTTTAGGGAGTGTTTTGAAGACCAACATCCTTCTTGACATTGGTCAAGATACGATCATGGCCAAACTACTATGTACCACAATTTAACAACCTCAATAAATTTACAGCAGAATCGACCTGCCTAAAGAAACGTGGGCAGTTGATGGAGTGAAAAGCTTTTTGTCACCAGATATATGGCATTGCACGAGGGTTACTTATCATCTGACTCCTCAAAACTATGCGCGTTAAAAGTAAGAAACGATATGCATAAAGAATTTAAAATGAGGTCAAACTTTCAACTGACCTCCGTAGCACAAGCTGCAGCAACAACAGCGTTTGTAGAAGCAACTGCTGGAATAATTCGTTTAACAACACCTTGGACGAGACGTAGAGTAATTCCAGTTATCCCAAATGCCTGAGCACGTTTGACCGATTGATCATGGATCCATTGAATATGTTCTGGTGAGTCTCCATCTATGGCGACATTTTCTCCAAATGGATTTTCCTTGGACCACAACAACAGCCTAACATATTCGATACAATGCTCCGGAAGCCGGGGGGTATGGGCAATAGTGCACAGCGGGAAGTTTACCTGAGGTGGATATAAATCCAAGGTGCATTCCAAGCATCCTGTGAGACCATAAACTACAACCAACACATGACCTTTGAATCCTTCCGTGCCACCATCAACCAGAGGGATAACCGTGTTTGGATCTGGCGTACCATCTTCATTGTACGTAACCATACTCGCCTGAATGAAAGTTAGAAAAAGCTGTTAGACCGCCAGCAAAACACTGCTCGAAGTGGATGACGCACATTGCGTATGGTCACTTTTGAGAAGGCACCACACTATGTAACACCATCGTGCTTTTGTCGAAGATGACACTTAAAAACCACCCTAAATTTACCCTCATGAAAAGCATCAAGCACGAAACTTTAAAAATTGAACAGAATAATTAGGTTTCTTAAAACCTAGGTGATGGAAATGTAACACGTAAGCGCATAAAAATTACATCAACGTTCTTTAACTGTTCCAAATAAGTACCTTGAACCAAACGAACCAAGTTCAATAGAAGTATATCCTATTTAATGCCCTCTGAACTGGCGGAACTTGGGCGTCCAGTTCTCTTTTCTGCCGTAAAAACCAAAAGCCATTGTTTACACAGCCAGGAACACTCATGCACGATTACCTGGTCACATGACCGTTCTCAGTATGCCAAACATATAGAAATGAAATCATTAATTCATACAAGGAACCGGTATTTGTTGCTGTGAAAATTTTGGTGGATAGATGTTACCCATTTGATTCTAAATCCCCACCTAAATGTTCAATTATTACAGCATCCTATTTGTTTTTTAACAGTCGTTAACTAAAATATGCTACATTTAGCCTAAGATCCATTCATCAGGAGAACGTAATACGCGAATCGCCATATATAAAAGGACTAATAGCTATAAACAGTGATATCGCCTGCTTAGTTCGATCACCAACTAGGTTCAAATGCAACACCAATATTCAAACCCATGTGAACATAATCACTGGAACTTTATATCGTTAACTTGGGGATTGATGAAAAACAGTAGAATAACTCGCAAAAATTCACGAAATTAGAGTTTCTTAAACAACTTCTAGTAACTCGACAGTTTTGATAAGATTGCAACTGACATAACTCAAAAGTTGCGCTAGATTATCAGAACAACAGACAGCAGCAAAACAGTACATACGAGTGAGACAAATCTGACGACTAATGGTTAAACATCTAAAAGCCTATAACACAATACCTGTTAGAGCGCTCTTCTGTTATACATCCGGCTTCCTGATTTTAATATGGATCTGAGATATCTTCCTATCGTTTGAGAGTAATTTATGGTTACAAAGAACTTAAGATATACATATAACAAGATCATGATATGCGACCAAAACGTTCGACTCTAGCGAAATCTCAGTAATGCTTCCCACAAAATGACAAGTATGATGGTTACGGAAAATATGGAGAAATAGGCCTATCTTCACAGATTTCCAAGATGCTGGTATTTTCTATCACCTGTTGATTAAACACAATGTGAAAGGAACGTCCGCCATAGTCACGCCTGTTATAAATCAAAATTCCATTTGGGACGTTATACCTCTGCAACACATGACTTTCACACCAATCGACGGAGTTATCTAGCGCAACTATGTTAGAAAACTTAGTTTTCTGATAAAAACATGGTAATACACCCATCGCTAACAACAGCACATTAATAGTCAATGTCGATGTTTCACCGTTACAAAACCGTGTATTAGAAATGTGTATAAAACAAAATTAAAGAACTTAAATAACGGTATAATCGATTCTTCACAGAAAGAACGAAGGACCTCTCCCATCTATCAAATTCGGTATATCACTACGAAAAGTTTGTCCGAGTTCGTAAAATCCATAAAGGCTTCATAAAGATGATCAACTGACAAATAGTTTTCTCCTCAGAAAACAGAAGCACATTCCAAACATACGTTCAGCAATCCCCCTAATGACGAACCACTGTGAAGAATCCATATGAGACCCGTGAGTGTCAGCGTTCAAACAATCAAAATCACTTACGATTTGCAGACATCAACTGAATATCACATGAGACATCAACAACACGCGAAGAAGTTAAATTAGTTACTGTGAGCCCTCTGTTGCTAACCCGCCCAAATTTCGTGCGACCAAACATTTTGAGCATGACAGCATGCCTACCCAAATAATCCGGCGTGGATCGAGTGCTTGGAGCACGTTTATTTGCAAGTTATTCTATGCAGAGAATTGCAAACCGTACCCTCGAACGTAGCCCTCATTGAACGTTTCACTAAAAAGCATAACCGTGTTCAGAGACGCGATACCGTCTGCAGGAGAGAAAACCCCACATTGGGCTTTCCACAAAGTGCGCACACTACGCGAAACACCCCCTGCCCACAACGCAACCTATCTTTCACTTTCGCAAACGGTTATTCGGCCCGATGACGACCCTGAGTAAACCACAGACGGTTAGATCCTGTTTACGGGGAACATCATAACTATCAACCTCAAGCATGAAGCAGCTGGGGTCAAAAGCCGTGAGAATATGATTGGGAATTGTCAGCGAAAGGAAGGTTACATCGACCCAAAGTAACACAGCCAAGTTCTCTCCCAGAACTGTTATCACTGTTTCCCTAGATTAACATACATTAAAAGATATCGTCCGAATGCGTCTACGGTTTAAATTCCTGTTTATTGCGGACGAACACGGAGTTAGCAGGGGTCATCCAAAGGCACCTAATTTGATTCACGATGACGTGAATATTGGCAGCCGGTGACCAGCGTATGATTGACAAAGTTGCTCTTGGCTTAAGGACACAACGAACACCCTTACTGCACAAGTTACAAGGTTTAGGAATCTGCTAGTATGTGATATGTTGCATCCTCGGATAACTTGGTGATAGCTTAGACATTCACTTTCGAATTCCCACTAACTTTCCACAAAGGACCAACAGTGTGACTGCTGTTCTCCCTACCTTCGTCAATGATTCTCAGACCACTGCTTTCACCGTCCCAATTTACTCAATGAATAACAAAAAATGGGAGGTCACCAGAACGCGGGATTATACAAAACACCTCCGATAAGATCACCCAAAGTAAAACTAGGCGGACTGTGGTAGATTGCCCATCAGTTCCAAATAATGGTTCACTAGACACAGTTCCATAGCTAAACGTTTGGATGAATTACCTTAACACAAATTGGCGAAAGAGCTTAAGTCCAGTATTTACTGTGGTCACCAGTCCAACGACCGAATCCGTCTCCGTTGCCATAAAAGTAGGCGCGCGCCCCGAATTAGTAAGGCTTGTAGAGGTTGATATGCAGTTTTGCAACCCATCGTGATGGTAAATGCGAATGCACCAAACGCGTGTAGCGAAAACATGAAATGACTGGTTACGTTCTCCCAAGTAAGTCACCCTCAAACTACAGTTATGCACATATCTATGCGACCATACAAGAAAAAACTAATCCTGGCCCATAACAAGTGGGCTCGATTAGTAAGGCCGACAGGAGTTCCTTACACCTGGTCAGTGCAGTCAACCTTAGGAGATACTTGCCCAAGTTATATTAACTAGTGGTTAAAACAGCACTAAAAAATTCTTCCTGAAGAGACTGGTACGTAATCTACCACAGAAATGTTCAGAAGTCAGTTGGATCAGCGGCTTCCCCGACAAAGGTAATCATGAGGTGCATAGACGAACCGCACTGTACTTTAAAAGACAGTCTTCTCAATCTTCCGCGCAACGTTTTTGTCTATACCAATGCATTCTCTTTCTCGGTGAAACAGCGCCAACCCACAATTTATCCGGCAGCGCACAGTTAACGGGCAACATTCAACTCTCACGAGTTGAAGTTTACACTATCAGCATTTCCTCCGAAGTTGTAATCGCATCCTTTTAATGGCCTGAGATCGAAAAGAATACAGTAAAAATGGAAATCTATAGAAGGACGATTTACAATCGTAATGGGGATGAAAGCGAACACACCACCGGGGACAAGCCTCTTCCGTATAGTGATAAAAATATAGTCAAGCAAGCATGAGACCTCCCATGTCCACACGTTATCTAAAGCCTTTCAGTAAGACAATCCAGTACTAGCTGTGAGTTCGGAAAAACACTGGTGTAAAATTCGTAAGTATAGCTCTCATTATTAACTGGTGGAATTGCTTTATTTTCCGCCCTTCCATCGCGCAAGAGATAAACACGTCGTAGCTGGGCTGAATGTTACGACTGCCCAGTCATAACTATAGTTTTGGTACCGATTATACTTCGTCGACCCAGTGAAACCCGGGGACAGACAACAAGAAAGGACAGGGCATGGTTTCGCCCTGGTCGAAGCAGTATTGACTGAACTGTCAATCGTCAACAAATTCTGGAGCAGTGTCATATGTATCGCTGGCAAACAATTCCTGTTCTTGTCGGTTATAAAAATGCGTTCGACTCAGCGGACTAATCTACACACGGGAATGCCGAAAAGTACGTGAATATATTATCAGCGGTTTATTTCCATACTTCAGTTAAAGTGTTTAACAGGTGCATCACCGAAAGCGAGATACAATAAGACTGTTCACGTTCAACATTTTGGTTCACTATGATCATAGTCAAAACAGTGGAGGACAGTTCACTTCACCAACAAAAAGGACGGCGGATCTCCCACCTAGTGAGAGATTGATTGACCTTGGCTGTGCTGATGACAATTTTCAAGCACCACAAACAGTGTGAGATGGCATTTTGAATTTTGCCAAATGCATTTTGCAGTCCCAAACTGGAAAGTATTTCTGTAATACTGCTTCAGTTATGCAGACTTAATGTTGGATAACTACGCTAAGGAGGTTGTTGACCGGCTTGTGTAACAAGTGGGTTGCATCAGTGGCAGAGGAGATAGAGTAAATGAGACGAAGCCCCTATTTCTAAGGCATTCGTTAATCTAGGAGACCTATAGCGACACAGAGGCATCTCTCTGAGAAATAAAGGTCGCATATACAGGGTGAATGTGAAAATTGTGCTACTTAAGAGCTGCGAAACTTGGCCCCTGAGGGTAGGAAACCTATACCGAATTGAGGTATTTGGCCACCGATGTCTGCATTTGATCGCTCGCGTCGAGTGGCATCAAAGAGTGAGCAAGGAAGAGGTTAGGAGGCGGATATTTGGTAGTAACTGTTAACCGAATTTTTTTGTTCACTGGTGACATTTCATCATCATCATCATCATCATCATCATCATCATAGACAGCAATACATCAACGGCTCTCATTGATGCTTAACTGACATACAACCATGAAGTAACAAGCAAACCCTGTGAAGAAATAGCACCGTTTATATTCAAACATTCAACACAAAGGTGTCTACACTTTGCAGACAAATAGCCGAGTTATAAGTGAAAAGAAGGCGTCATCAGCAAGACAGCTTCCTTACGACTTTCACTGCCCCCCGACATTGAGTGCACTCATGTCGCAGACAATTTTCACAGACTTAGATGGCTAGACCATGTAACAAGGATACCAGTTAATCGTCTGCCACGCCGGGTACTCTTTGGGTATGTTGTAGCTGATTGGCATAAGGTGTGAAGTGAACAGATGATGACTTGGCGTAGAGAAATGAAGTAGTTCATTAGGGGATTGGTCACTGTAGATCTGGTTCGTCTCCTAAACTAGGCACCCACAGATTCGATAGCTGGATGCGTTAGGTGAGACGGTGGCTAACCGGGCTCAGTGGCGTAAATGTTACCGTTGTTTGGCCGAGTTGTTTTTAAAGTAAGTGTACTTAAATGACACGAGACAGTGAAAGCCATGAGAAAGTTGTCTTGCTGATGACGCCATACTCTCACTTACAGATGGGTTGGTTGCTTGCCAACCTTTGTTGAATGTATGCGTATAGACAGGAATCAGGTGTTTTCTTTTTAATACAGATTGAACATCACCCGCAATCGATTGCAGCCGCCGCATTCCTATAGAATTTCCAGTCGGCTCATTTTGAAGAGATGCACTAGACTCAAGTTTCGCCTTCATTACAGTTCGTCAGTAGTGCATATCCTTGCCACGGCCGGAACTAGAACTCCAGCCACGCTTTCGTGAGACGACCGTGTTGATCACTATGCCATTAACTTCACATTGGGCACGACCGAATTATCAAATGTGAACGTTCAACCACTTTCGCTTGTGAGTAATGATCTTTCCGTTACCTAGCTTGATCCTTTCTTCAGGTTTACATAACAGTTAAACATTCAGCGTGAAACAATGATTACGGATTACTCGGAAATACTCTTAATGAGTGACTTCAATCAAGTAAAGATTAATTCCATTGTTTTCATACACATTCTGAATTTATGCCCAACCTTACATACAGCGGGATCTAATAGTTCCCAGTTTCGGCACCAATTCATGGTTCGGACGAACCGATCTAACAAACATTTCGATTTTTATTCAAAGTACGAATAACATCAACTTGGCTCCCGGTGGCCACTGAAACGTTCGCAAAATGTAAATGGATACATCACAATCCTGTCTGGTTACGCACACCTGAGATGAGGTTACCTTCCTCATTCCATTGATGAATTTTGTGGGGTTGTCATCGTTCACCATATAGTCGTTGATTAACCTACACCGTCAGCAATCACCAAATAAGGCAAACAAGCAGATCCACTATAGAGTAGTGATCTCCAGTTTAATGTGAATAAACGATGCGTCTGGATTCGTTGTCAGATATTTTGAGGTCCAATGTATGTAAGAACACTGAACTGCACAGAGGGTGCCATGGCTCGCATTGTGGATGGTCCCGGAGTGGGAGATTAATAAGTAAATATGTGTGTACAGAAGTAATGAACAAGGCAAAACGGCGGAAATTTATGAAGCCATTAAACTCGAGGATGATGTTCCCAACTGGCCGCAGCACACCGCTTTGTTCGTGAATGTTCCTGTCCGGCTGTGTAGGTGGTCACGAACTCCCCAACCTGGCAGGCGGCACCTACCAGTTTTGCTTAGCTAGGCAGTCTAACCCTCCACATCCCGCGATCATATCAACTGACGGCCCTGCGATCTTTCCCAATCATCAGTAACCCTAATGAACAATATGCGGTAGGCAGGCGCACCTTCAGCCTGCAGAATACATGACTCAATCACCGCAAATTGTGTATTTTCCTTGTCATGGTTAGTTGGAACGATCTTGAGGGTGTTCTAAATATGCATCGACACACTGTTGCTGCAGTCGCGCAATCAACATTTCCTCTCCGACATGGACTAAGTCAAGGGAGTAGTGGCGATTGAATGCCGAGACCCAAGTTGCATATCCTAAACGAACTGCCCATGTATCTGATCCACAGAGCAAGATCAAATGCACACACGCATTGACTACTCTTTTTTCAATCGATAACCAGACGCCTATGCCATTCCACGAATGATGACGACCGACCAATGTAATAAGTTATTTTGCCATCCTAACGGACGTTTTGTTAACAATAACGCAATCTGATGAGATGATAATATCCAGCTGGATGAAACGATCAGCGGTCTAAAACACTCTGTCTGAAACAACATGAGCGGAGTCAGTTAACTCAATTTTGACTTTTATAAGAGAAAAGAAAATCATTCACACCAGCTATGTCGAACGGCCGGTTTGACGTGGTTTGCAGAATAACTAAGCGAAACAATGTCGTCCACACACGCAATATCAGTCAGCTTACTACCCGTCAGAAATTATGTGACACTCAGTGAGCACAGTTCAGAATATTATCAGGTAGTTAAACAGAAAAATGGAGGTCGGATGCCCCTGCCGAACATCACTTGAAGTTGCGAATACACGAGGAAGCTGCTCACGGATATGCACCTTGCACTCACAATAGGCAAAAGGTGGCTTCAGCAAACTTGCGTACTTCACTGGGAAGCCTCGGTGGTAGAACTGGACTCAGGCAACCACGTCAAAAGCAGTTTTCCTGTAGGAAAATGTCACACTGTCTGCTCCAATTTCTGTCGCAAGGCGAAAATTTAAGCGACATGCCAATGACAAGGTCAAAACCAGTCCATTTTTCTCGTAATCGTGATGTCCTGTCACATGTACCGAAGTCGGTAATGATCGCTGAGAAACCAACAATCACGAGGCGCTTCTTCAGTCCCAAAAAAAAATAAACAAAGGAGTACGATTAGTACGGACGGTTATTTTCCAGCACCGCCCTCGAAAACGGTGGGAGAAAGAGAGTCCGCGCTTCAAATTGTATTACGCCTTATTTAAGTAAGTATGAGAATCGACTTGGGCTTCCAAGGAACGTCACAGATATCATAGCCAAACAGACCAGCACGATTATCCACAACAGAACCAACTGTCTCAGACAAGCCTAAACGCCTCCACATTCACATTCCACCTAACAAGTCGCCATGAAAAGCTGAAAATTTGTAAAACACTTTCTTTATATGCAGTTTCGCCAACACCATGACAACAGCCAGTGCAAGGATGAATGACGACAAACAGCATTCGAGCACTTCTTAGCAGAAATGCTTCTTCCATCTCTGGCTCACCCAATCAGGTAGGCCATATGACGTCACACAAAGCCATGGAAAATTTGCATCTGCTTACGGTGCTCATTGTGGTGTTTGGTTTCAGATGAATCCTTTAGTTTGTTTATGATCCCCGTGGGATCAGTTGAAATCCGCTTTCGGCATACCCGCAGCGACCGCTTGGAACAGACATCTTTGCATTTGATTGTTAACAAAGCTGGGATTTCTGCTCAGTGCTCGTTTGGGTGACCTCACAACTGAAACTTAAACTGTGTCCACGTAGCTTAAGCAAATAATAAACCGATGCACTTCATTAACCTGAGGGGTTCAAACACCACAGGCGACACCTAGACTTACTAAGCTACCCAAAACGTCATTCCGGTTTGTACCGTCAACCAACAAGGTTAAGGCTACAGTGGTATAAACCAAATCAACGCGCGAAATCACAATACAAAACTGAAGACGATACGCTATACAGAACATTGTCACAAGTGGCAAGTAAACCGCATGTCACCGCCATCGATAGCAACAGACCATCGATTGACGCTGAGGCTTAACTCATCATCATCATCATCATAACAGCCATGAGCCTAACCAAAAGGTACTGTGGCTCGGACCGCCGCTCACCTCAACAGTGACGTGAAATATCCTAGAAAACGTTACTAAGAAAGTTGAAAATTATTAAAAGAAGACTAAGCGGAAGAACTAAAAGTGATGTGGATACAGGTAGGCCATTGACTGCGACACATCGACATCTCGGATAACGTCTCTAACCAATGGTTTGAGTGATCACGAGGACCCCATCCAGGCAGGATTAACTGTAACAAAACTATGAGAATAGCAAAGCCCAGCAAAACGGTGAAAAGAGGAGGGAGTGGAATTTATTGTCTGAAACCCTTACGTTCAAATTTAAGCAATCAACATAAGGATGCACGCACTTTGCAAAACAAACGGAGTAAGAAAGCATGTGCAAAATAGTTTCATTGCGGCAGGTGGGGTTAGCCTAATGAAATCTCTTTCAAAAAACACAAACATGTTGAAGCAATGTGGTTAAATAACAAATAAGGAGTAAGACGAGTGACGGGTATAATCAGATTATTTAAAAGTACTGTCCGGATAAGACTAACTGGCCATGACAGCAAACCAGCAACTGTTCCACGAAATCTTACAACAGTACTTTTGCAAACGTATCTTCTAGAAAAAGCAGTGACACTAATACTGAGAACGCTTTTAATCCAGTGTGTCTTAACGACTGACCCACTGCGGTACGGACGGTATTTTATCATGCTCTATGTGTCAGCTAAGTGGCTCCTTAACCACATCAGTTTATTGGCGGTTACGCGGCATAGTTTCGAGAGACCATCAGCTAGCACATTTAAGCTTAAACTAATAAACTTGTCCTTACATGTGACAGGTGAAATCATCCTGATGATTATTGCTCGACCTTCTTGCTCAGGAGTACGTAGAAAATTTTAGAAGAGCAGGTATATGATTCGTTCGGTCGATACTCGTAATCCTGAAACTTTCAATTGTGCGACGTAGTTTTCACCGGGAACCTTGGACCACGGTTAGCCACCAAACACCAGAAGAATGCAGATAACTAAAGCAATGGCTTTGCGATATACCTTGACGTCGCCAATGCATTCGACCGCGACGATCACGCTTTTCTAAACGTCAAGTTCTCTCTCTACGTGGCAAAACGTAACGTTCTTACAGAAAGCGCGTAAACTGTGCGTTTTCCAGCTGTCCACCTAGCTTCAGTGGAATATCCCAAGATTCAATCGCTGGTCTGGTCCTCTTTTTAACGGTTGTTCCACTGTTATTGCTGTCTACTGATAACAACAAAACCTGATGACAGTGGCATTGTACACTTCTATTCTATAAAAATGTTTAACTGATAACAAACAGGATGGAATCCAATGCCAATAACTATAAGATTATGGATTGTCACGACTCGTCAAATACGAAGCATTACGTAGAAACTTTCTCCAGGCAGTTCCTATGGATAACGATTTTTGTCGCATATACTGTGCCGAAGTTTCTGAACAGCGAAACGAAAACAAAAACCTAGCCCTGCAGATCTAGCCACTTTCACCTTCTTATCGTTTTGATAAACAGCAATACACACATGGGACTCCTAACTCAGCATTTCTTCATAATCGTAAGCAGTACTTGGATCAGGAACTGAAGAATAGGTTGTCTGAAGAAAGCATGATAACAGTGGGCACTTGCTTGTTACGACAGCAACGGTGTAGAAGTGATAAGCTAGTTATTCCCCCATAAGTTTGTAAGTTCATAAGTTTCCCAAGTTCTGACCTACCCCGCTTTCTTGACGTGATGCTCGAACTGGTGTGCTGTTTTGATTCGTTGGGCTATGCTGATTAGAAGTTCGGCCCTTCCAGGTGTAACCTTGTCAGACAGGCCAGAGAGGAGCAGGCAGAAGGAAAGAAGTTGTATGTCGCACTACTGTCGGCGAGGGAGTGTTTAGGTAGCGAGGTATGATCCTATGAGCATACAGTAAGGTTGTTTTTAAAGCTTCATCACTGCTGTCTTCCGTACCAGAAAGAAAGCAATTATAAAACGTATCTTCAAACAAAGAGCACTCCGAACACGCAATGGTTAGTCGTAACCGCCGGTGTACTATTCAGTACGATCAAAAAACATCCGGTACCACCCATAAGCCTGATATATCTTCCAATACATTCACTGCGTGCAGCAGTGTTCGGAATCAGACATGTTTTATTCATTGCGCCCTCGGTCTAGGCAAGCCCCTCACTGCCAAGTGAGTCATTGGTCTCAGAAAGGGTTTCCAAATGAAAACCCTGTATTCTCTTGTCCTGCAATTCAAACTTTTGAGTCAGAGACTCGAGGTTGGGTGCCTCAAGTCAACCCCCTTCCGCGGCATAAACGACCGGGAAGTATCAGAAGTTATCGTCCTCCCGACAGTAAAACTATTCAACCATCACGACTTTCTTCTTCTGTGTTGCCCCCCAAGTTTTTACCTTCCATGTGCTTTCGGACGATAATTGTTTTCTGAGGACAAGACAACTGGTAAAAATTGGTGCCTTCAATGTCCGCACTCTCCGACAAGTCGGTCAGTAAGCTGCTCTGGCTAGTACTCTCTCAAGTCTGGATATTGATGTGTACTGTGTGTCGGAGATGCGAGTCTACGATTCTAGCACGGTTGTCCATTTGAGCTCATCGCTAGATAACTGTCGATCCAAGCGCTTCTACCTCAGGGTTTCTGGTAACGCCGAAGCCGAATCTCGCGGTCAAGCTGGAGTGAGAATCGTACTGAGTTCCAGAGCGGAGCAATGCTTGCTCCACTGGATCCCAATGAACAGTCGCATGTGCGCTGTCAGACTCAATACGGCTGTTAAAGTCTGTCGACGTAAATCAGAAAGACGTTGTGTAATCATCATATCGGCGTACGCTCCAACGAACAGCTGTTCGAATGCTACAAAGATGCGTTCTATAAAGCCCTCGTTGACCCCCTGAGGCAAACCAAACAGTCAGGCATCATCATACCAGCGAGCAATTCGAACGTTCAGCTTGGTCGTCTTTCTCCGGATGAGAAACGGCTAGGAGGTATGTTTGATGTCTGAGCACAACGCAATGATAATGGCGAAAGACTGCTGCAGTTGTGCGCATCCCACGATCTCTATATTTCGAGCATCACATTCCAACACAAGAAGAGCCACTGTGTTACATGGAAGCCTCTGTGTACTTCTCAGCCGTGGACACAGTTGGATCATACAGCAGTCAGTTACGGGTGGAACCACTCTGTTAAGGACTGTCGTGCTTTTTAGAGCAACCACCTGGACTCGGACCATGCTGTTGTGCGTGCCCGTTCCGTTCTATCATTTGCCTAGAGGACCTACGCTCGTGGATGCCAGGTGCTTAACTGACATTCGAGCGATGAGGATGTAAAGAACGCTTACCAAAAGACGTTGGTGAGGAAGTTGCCCAGTTCGAGTCAGACGAAGGATCCTAACGAACACTGAGAACAAATCGCCAAAGCTATGAAAGCATGCTGTGAACAGGCATGTTCCGATGGAGCTGTTCAGTTGCGACAGAAGTGGATTTCCGTCACTTCGATAAACCCCGTTAACAAGCGTCGCTCGGTCCCACCTGGTTCTGAATAGAATGACGACCATCGAAAACTTAGACGCAAATCGACTGAAAGCCTGCGCAAAGAACGTGAGCACAACTTGTTTGTACAGTCGAAAGAGATGGAAGAAAACCTTTTTATCTGGGGATAGCAGAAGGTTTTTCGTCTTGGTTCGCGGTTGAATTGGCTGTCAAATCGGTGTAAATGCGACCATATGTGAAAAGGATAGTCCACTTAACAATAGCCAACCGCGCCGACTCGACAGGTAGGTTGGTCATTTCGAAGAACGGTTCAACCAGATCATGTGGACGACGAGACCTGAATAGTCAGTTACTGCGTTCAAGCCGGCCCTCTGTCGGAAACAGAAGTCGCCCTAGAGCTTAAGTTTTTGAGGTGTAACAATGCTTCTGGTCCAGACTTCCGTCCTCCTCTTTTGAACGACGGCGGGGAGAAGACGATACAACTGACGAAACTTCTCCAGATGATTTGGGAAGCTGAAGAGGTACCTCGTGATTGGTGCCCATCAACAGTGATTCCCGTTCTCAAAACGTTAGCCCGAAGTCTAAGTGACAACCATAGAGACACCAGTCTAGTGTCTGTTGTCTCCAGCATATTAGTCTCGTTTTACGTCGGGTCACTAGGCTCAGGGAAAGTCAGACATGCGAAGAACAGGTAAGATTCCGATCCAGTCGAGGGTGCGTCTACCACATTTTTACCTTTGGGCCTAAAGGCTGCTTCCGATTCAGTTGCTTGGGATGGCCTCTGTAACTGTTTTCTTCGCAACGGAGTTCCAGGGAAGTACGTAAATCTGTTGAAATCATTGTATGCTCATACTGTGAGCAGAGTGGGAATTTTTGGGCAACTGTCTCGGTCGTTCATCCCTTCTAGTGGTGTTCGTCAAGGTTGTCCGACTTCTCTCTTGTTCAATTTCGTCATGGACGACATTCTGTAGGGTGCGCCCAATGAGTCCAGTGAGTTTGATGTTGAGCTTCTTCCTGGCGATCGGTTGGTCGATCTGGAGTATGCGGATGACATTGTGTTACTTAGCCCCTTTGCCGAAGGCACGCAGACCATGCTAGACAAGGTGATTAGGCGAGCTAGTTTGTATGGAATGCGCTTCGCACCTACAAAGTGTGAAGTGCTGTTTCAAGACTGGGGCGTTCTCAGTTCTACTTTTTTCATTGCAAGTAGTCCGTTCGAGGCAAATGACAGTTTCACATACTTGGGTAGCACTATCTTGTCAGTTTGTGATATTGCTGATGAGATGTTAGCGAGGATAGCAGAGGTATGAAAGGGATTTTCCAGCGTGCGTCATCTCTAGCGTCGAAAAGACGTTCGACTGTCACCGAAAGGAAGAGTACGTAATGCTTGTGTACGTCCTGTTTTACCCTGTTGTTCGGAAACGTGGCCTATTTGCAACAAAGTTGTCGACCGACTTGCTGTCTGACCATCGTTGTATGCGCCTAGTAGCCAGCAGTAAGTGGACTGACCGCATGAGGAATACGGCCGTTCGTCTGCTCGTACTCCGGAACGCTCGGATGCGTGATCAATCAACCAACTAATCGCGTTGTACAACCTACGATGGTTGGGTCAGGTAGTCGGTATACAAACTGAGTGTTTACCGCAAAGGGCATTATACAATGAGACTGTAGAGATTGCCTTATTTTTGTTTGCAAACGATGTTTCATTTATGTCCAACAACCTTTTGTATCATCTTTACACGTTGTTCAAATTGATAAAAGTGACCTTGTAAAGATAATACAAATTTCGTGCACATCGGTCTGCTCTCCTCTCTTTTGCGCAGTCGTTTGACGATACTACACGGATCTATCATTCAATTTTTTTGGCTCCGTTGTATCACGAACATCGTCGCATCCCAGATCGTGCTTCAGCAGTCCACGGCAACTCTGTGATATTACTCACTTCCGGATACTGGTAATTCGAAATATTGTGGTGGACATCTCGAACACTTTTCTGTGAGTCAAACCCTTTTGGTTACCATAACTTGTTGGACCTTTG
>LUCH01002187.1:79776-97784 GCA_013368495.1 Paragonimus heterotremus | reverse complement strand
CGAAGTATTAAGACCTGACTGCTCCATTGAGCAAAGAGGGCAGGTGTCGCCTGCCCGGATGGAATCCTCGTGGTCACTCAAACCGCTGGTTAGAGACGCTGTCCAAGATGGCGATGTGTCACAGTCAATGGCGTACCTGCATCCATACCACTTCTAGTTCTTCCGCTTAGTGTTGTTTCAATAATGTTCAACCTTCTTAGTAACTTTTTCTTCTAGGATATTCCACGTCACTGTTGAGGTGAGTGGCAGCCCGAGCCACAGTACCTTTTGGTCAGGCTTATGGCTATGATGGTGTTTCCATTTTCTTACCTATTCCCACAGTAAGAATCAGGCTGGATATTTCTTCTGTTAAACTGCATCAACAGGGGGCGTGAAATTTCAACCTCCGCAGAATAGTTAAACTTCAGGCGGACAAATATAAAAAAATCTGTAGTCGAGATTCGTGCTTGACATTTATTTGTTCCGTGAGCAGTTTTGTAGCTGCGCGCTGTACACATTCAGTGGCAAATGCGTAATTCTTAAAGCCAGCGTGCTCGACTTGGTCGACATACACTGGCAGCTTACTTTGCGTGTTTTGTGGAGAAGTGCTCACAGCGCTCACTCTGTTCGTTGATGGACAATGTTTCTCACTAAGAGCGCTCAACAATGAACTTTGCGCTCTTTAAGGCAAACGTTAAGAAAATAAGCTGCTCTTCAATTAAGTAGTCATTTCGCGATCCCGATAAAACATTGCAGAGCTTGACCGTATCTAAATAATATGGAAGGCCGTGCCTGACTTAAACAATCGCAATTGCTTGATTAATTCCTAAAGGAGTTTTTTGAAGGACACTTCCATTTTTAGTACAGCAACTTATAGTCAGCCACATGCACTGAGAGCGATTAGCTGCACCCACGCACTACGGTCACATGATTGTCGTCGATTTCCTGTACCAGTGCATGTAACCTGAGAAATATGCGAGTAGACTGTATGTTACGATGTCTTCATCAGACATGTTGGCCATTACCGAAACGTCGTTGAGACGAGAGATGGAGGGTAAACGTTTATATCTTCCAGGCTTTTGCACACATTGAGGGGGTCGGCAGGATGGGAGGACTAGCGAAGGAACTAGGGTGTTATTCGTGGAACATCACCAGCAAAAGGTAGGTTGTGTGCCGATCACTCCAACTGTACGACTGGTGATATATGGACTCAGGATGCAACGAGCGTGTTAGTGGTATGTATATTAGAGTCCATGCTCAACAAAACTTCAAAATAAAGAGCTGTTTGTGCTACCAAACCACATGACCACATGAATAAAGTGGTTAATTGCGGAAATAGATTTTAATGTTCTGGAACTCAGCTGGGCAGGTAAGACTGCATTGAATTGTTTGAAATGGTTTGTTGAAGCTTACTGATTTCCGAAGGTTGGAACCACATGTTTGTAAGCCTACAAGATAGAGGGCTTGATCAAATAGCGTCCATCTTGTATTCGTTTATCACGCGTAGTCCGAATGACAGGGTAGATGGAATTAGGTGCGCTTGTTAGGAGGGGTGACAATTGTCGTATTCAGTTAACTACCAAAACCTCAGAACTGCAACTTCCGGACACGTTCCATAGAGCATACAGACCAGTGAACAGACAACTGATCCATTGAATTGGAATAGAAACCTAAGACCAAAAACAAGGAGATTTTGGTTCCGTTTGAAAATAGTTTAAAATGGCTGCACAGAGGTAGATTAGGTGGAAAGGAGTTCTGTCACAATCGACTTGTCGGGTTAAGAAATCAAATAGTATGAAGCGTAAAATATTCCTTGAATTTCAAGCAACCAAGGATGATCGGATTTTTTAACAGCCTAAGAAAAATATGCAGACGAACGGTCAAAATACAGAAATATCATGAACTAGCATGTAAACGGAGGGTAGCAAAAACTGTTCAGTTAAACCGTAAAACATTTCAAAGTCGTGCGCAGCCAGAAGTAATGTTCCGAGTGGTTGTAAGTTGTGTGGTTGATGCTGAAAACGTCACCCTGTCAAATCCAGTCTGAGTGAAAGATCTTTTTCTCTCCCATCGAATACTGTACGGCTTGGTTGGTTGACCAATTGGTCGCTCACCCCGGAGTAAACGCCGGCGTGCATTCTAGAAGCTTGGCGTAAATTTAAGTACGTATACTGTACCCAGCGGAAGTCAGATTCATTTATAAACCCATACTCTGCGTCCCTCTTGCTAGGCTAACTCTCCACTGCCAAATGAGTCAGACTGTCTTGTATTTAACACTAGGTAGAGTCTCCCAAGAAAACCATGTATCCTGTTATGTTATGGTTGAGCATAGGGATGTCACTCTTCCAGTCAGCGCTAAAAGAAAATGTACTCGATACGTTCCTGGTCGGATCGCGAACCCGCCTGTCATTCTTTTCTCTGGTTCTCTCCGTGTTTCGAAAGCCACCGCATTGTGAAACTTGTAAGCATCTTGCATGCGACAGATTAGACTGTTGTCTTTATGTCGGTCATTTGACATCTTGACAGATTTTTCGATAAAGGAGAACTATCGTTAACAAGCACTAATCGCGAGGCATCTTTTCAATTCCCCATATGGAATGGAGTTTTGTCAGTTTAGAAACCCACCACCCTTGGCAACAGCTGGAGAACGAAGGTCCGGACCTGGAACACTGATATGTTTCAACACTTTAAATTCCGTGACCACCTTAGTTTCCGAGAGAGGCTGTTTGGGAACGTCGTTACCAACCGCCTAATTTTTATCACCTACAGCTGAATGATCTGGCTGAGGCCACTCGAACTGTTCCTGAGAATTTTCAATCCATCTGTCAAGTCGCCTAACAAGCTGTAAATTTGTGAGATCTTTTTCACATAGTCTCAATAACGACGGTCAATGCAACAACGAATCGAGGAGAACAGCACCCGGATATTCTTTGATAAAAATTTCTCCCTCTCTTTGGTTTTACAGAGAATTAATCCTCAAAATGTTTGCGTCGACTTTCCGGAAGTTTGCGTCTCAGTTCACGGCGGTCTTTATCGTATTCGAATTTACCGAGCTCGGTCGACGTTTTTTTATAAGTTCTGCTGAACCAGCAAAAATTTAATGTCCTGTCTGAAACAAACCTCTTCACAGGATGTTCGCATAGCTGTTGAGATTTTTGCCCACTCCTTGTTTGGTTCACTTCACTACTGTGATTCGGGCAGTTTAACTGTCAGTATTGTTTGATAAACGCTACGTATTCCTTCGTCGTTCAATTTTCACCTAGATGCCTTATGCTTGCGAACGGATAATCTCTAAATAAACGACATAATGCAGGCACGAACAATGACATGAGATGAGTTAGGTTGGTTACTCCAAAAGTAAACGACAATCTTTAATGATGTGGCGTCACCGGCAGTTAACAGCGATAAGGTTGATTTACGTCCTCGGTTGAGTAGCACAGGGTGGTCTCCACGTAGTTTATTGCCGTCTTTTGTGCTGAAATGCGCAACTCGGTTTATGAAGTTCGCGAGATGCGTATACTTGTAATAGCCAGTCGCTGTTGTCTCTGCGTCTCGCACGGACACCAAATATACCGAATTCCGCTTTCGTCTCACTAGCAAGCACAACGACGACCAAGTGCTTAGTTTGTCTCTGAAGATCACAGAGTGTGTCATAGGAGGCATTCTTGACAGCATCTGAACTAGTGTCTGTTGGAGCATATGCAGATATGACACAAACAACATCTTTGTAATCTGTCGACATACTGACTGAGGTGCTAAGTCTGACAACACACAAATGAAGGTCCACAGATATCCAGTCGGAAAAGCTTTGCCGTGCCTTAGAGCTGAGTGTGATCTTCATCAAAACTTGACCGCAAGATTCGGCTTCATCGTTACCAGAGATCCTAAGGAAGAACCACGGACTCATAGCGTTATCCCAGAACGAATTCAAGTGAAGGAAAACGTTGTGCTCCTAAAGACGTGTTTCGGAGACAGCACGTATCTAGTTACGGACTCGAAAAAGTGCTCGCCAGCACAGCTTGCTGAAATATTTATCGACGAGTGCGGACGTTGAGATCGCTAGTGTTTGCCAGTTGCCTTTAATTGAAGAAATGGAAATTGGCCACAGAGAGGAGAAAAAGTGAAAATCGGTGGACAGGTCTGTTAGGACAACAGTAACTTCCAGCCGTTGTCGTTGCTGCGTAACAAGGTTTTCTAGGTGGTCCCACCTGGAGCCCTTGACTCGAAGATCTGACGTGCGAGGCGAGATGGGAGTGTTTCCTTGGGAGACCCTAGCGGGAGTCAGTAGTCTGTCGCTTGGTAGGGACAGACTTGCTTGACTCAAAAGCGGAGTGAATATGCCAGTGCTCTTTAATTCTGATCACTGCTGTGCGCAGTGAATGAATTCGAGGCTGTATCAGGCTTTTGAGTAATATCAAAGCTTTTTTCGACCATACCGCATAATACGCCTAGGGTCACGGCCAGCTGTAGGATGATCAGTGCTCTTTGTTGTAGGATACCTTTTATGACCCTCTTCCATAGTCAGAAGACAGTAGTGTCGCAGCTGTAAAAATAGTACCTGTAGGATTGTCTAATTACCTAAGCACTCCTACGCGATCAGTAGTGCAGTAGTGCTCCATTGAGCAAAGTGGGTAGGTGTCGCCTGCCTGGATGGGGTCCTCGTGATCACTCAAACCGCTGGTTAGAGACGCTATCCGAGATGGCGATGTGTCGCAGTCAATGGCGTACCTGTATTCATACCATTTCTAGTTCTTCCGCTTAGTCTTCCTTTTAGTAACATTTTCTTCTAGGATATTCCACGTCACTGTTGAGGTGAGCGGCGGCCCGAGCCACAGTACCTTTTGGTCAGGCTCATGGCTGTTATGATGATGATGATGAGCCCTACGGTTGAGACTGATTTTCGTCTGACCGCTCCCCTGTTGCTTGTGTGACATGGTTGTACCTGGAATGATTGAGGTCCTAGTTAGCATAGCTCTCCGAATCGATGCAGTGTACAATCCTGGCAACCTTGTCAAAGCATCAGGGAATATTAGGTTAGCAGGGTAAGTGAGGCGCTGTCAAACCCGATTTATACGGTGCCAACTTTGATCTTCCGAGATAGATTAAACACTTGGGCACCATTATTATTCTTCGTGATGTGACCACACAATGTCGGCGTCCCGGTGAGACGCACTGACAGCGACCATCAGCTATCGCAGTAATGCGCACTTCGGCGACTTTATATATTGAACTTCACATACTTAAAGGATGGACGAGTAAATCCGCTTAAAGCTCACCAGTAACTGTTTGCTGCATATTTGCTCATTTGTTGATCAACATCGATATGGCTCGATGCGAACGATTATAAACGTCAGCGGTCATATATTTTAAGACGGTTCACACCTAGTGTGAGTGGCCAAGTTTTTGGCAGCCCGTAAGTAACGCGGCTTTTACCGTCGCCTTATACGCGCGGCCCCTAAGCTTCAAGGAGATGTCTCTCTGTCGTCAGAAATATCCCGGGATAGCTGAAAGCGCTCTGTCATCAGAAACACGGGCTTCTGTTTCATATTGTGCACTTGCTGCTGTTGCAGCTTCTTAATTCAGTTTCTTTCGTACAATCAAGACCTGTGTTTTACTTGGTGATTTTGACGACTCTACGATGCCGGGTTATGGAAGTTTGTTGATTTCTGCCTTTATACATATTGCTTCATGCACAGAATCACGTCTTAACTTAATGACGCTAATCCCCGCAAAGAGATTGAAGTTCGGCATGAATTGCAGAGTAAATTTGGATGCGTGCGTGTAATCGAAGAAAATCTTAATCAAGTAACACACCGATGCACAAATCTTGTATAACAGGGTTTTTTGTTCGTTGGACGCATCCATATACTAGTTAAAACCATAATTAGCTGTAAGATTTAGTAGACGAGGGAATCCGTTGTTACGCACTATGGGAACAAATTGACACTCCAGTTGCACTTCTCAGCCACAATCTTCGGAATTTATGTATGTATCTCTAAACACGTAGTAAAACTTTGTTGTCTGCGACACGGGTTACACTGACTGAAGTATAAGAGGGGACGATACAGTAGTTGTGGTAAAGGGAAAAAATCGACAATCGATGCAGCGTGGTAGCGGGATACGGGTTTGTCAGTGAAGGAAAGTCTGCACATTCGTTGGAATTGGTAATCCTATCCATACACTTTACATAAGACTTCTCCAACGAAATAATCTCCCCGGGTGTCGACCTAAACCACAAAATTTTCTCAGAAGTTCTCCAACTACGGGAAGAGGTTGTCAAAACTGTATGTCTGTTCCTGTTTCAGATGAAAATGCATTATTGGTAAACAACACGCAAAGGCAGGTTTTTCAATATCCTACAAGAGAGGCTGCTGTTGAGAAAGTTCTAGTTACATTGCTCGTTTAAAGGTGATCATGTGCTGATACTGTTCGACGATTATAATGAGGAGTTAAACCGATATCATCATTCCCACCCTTATGAAATGTGTAAGATCATGTCCATTGCATCTAAGGTTTCTTAATATAACGGCCTCAAACTAAGAATCGTATAAGATTAAGCAAGTTTATTATCTGACTGCGGGTGTATTGGTAATTTCTCCATCATGGAACAAAAGTTTGAGCTTTGGCACTCTTTTTCTCAACCAGCGGCCATGGTATTTTGGAACTAGCAATCTGCTTTTGACTCGGTTGTCTTACGTGCTCTCCGGGGCTGCCTCCTTTGTAGGCGTGTTCTGGGGAATCATGTTGGTTTATTGTATATCCATTCTAAATACAAAATTCGCATTTGTGGACTGTAATCTTGGGCGTTCTCTATTTCCAATGATACTCTGCAGGGGTGTTCGGTCTATCCTTTCATCCTGAACTGCGTGGTAGATGCTATTCCGAAAGAAGCATTCGGAAGTTCCCGGTATCTCGAAGTTGAGCCTTTGCCGGATAGAATACTGACCGGTATCAAGCATGCGAATGATATCGCCTTATTCGCTTCTTCTACAGAAAACATACAAACCATTCTGGTCGGTTATGCAATATGGCTGGCTTGTATGATGTGCACTCAGAATCTTCAAAGTGTAGTTTGTTCGTACAAGATTGGTCTGGCACCGATTCCATCTTCGTTGTTGCAGGCGGGCCGCTTGAGTCCGTTAGGCACTTCATTTATCCGTGTAGGAACATCTCATCTTCTTTTAATATTGTAGATGAGGCGCAGACACAGTGTAATTTCTAACTTTCGTCTTTTATAGAGTCGCTAAAACGACTGTTTACTGCTTAGTTTGAAAGTGCACATTGTATATGTACGCTCATTTTTGCTCGGCGGATCAGATACTTGGTTCATCCATGAGGAAGTTGCATAAAAAAACTATCAGTTGTCTCCACCGCTTAGCCTGTATAAAGTATGCCGATTTCGTGAGCAACCCTCGCCGATTTGTATTTGAAAAATATTCAAGTTCACTACTGATTGTCGAGATATTAAAGATTCGCAATCTACGCTGATTGGGTCACGTTTTCTGTATGTCGGCGGCAGATCTGCTTCCCCATGCATTTTTCATGACGGCTGTTGACGTCTGAATGAAATGACACGACAGCCGGCTGATGGCGTAGTCATGAGCCGTGAAAGTTTTGTCCGCCATGCTGTTGGCAGGAGCCGCCTCCAAGGTTGGCAATTGCGTGACCATCCACATTGATGATTGGAGGACCTCTCAAACTGGACAGTGTGTTACAGTTAATTGTGAGTTCACGTCCGTGAGAAAATCGATTATTCTTCCTGTCTATATTTTATTTGTTTTTTTAAAAAATATTTTACTACTTGTACATGTACTACATGTTTGTTTCTTCATTTATTTGTTCATTAATCAGTTCGCAAACAAATGTCAGGATTAACGGCAGCTAGATCCATTACGCTGTTGTTACGTTTTTATACTGGATATGTGTATATATGTACCCATGTGTGCGAGGACAGACACTCTACTTGTACGGAGTGAGCAGGGCTAGTTTGCGCCTACCCAGTTGTCAGGCCGACGGGAATACAGATTCACTGAATCTTCCGGGTGGGTAAGAAATTTTCTCCGATTGCGGCGGGGATTGAACATGCAGGTCCGTTCGCGCAACATGGAATACATGCTAGTAACACTGCATATCGAGAGCTGGCACGTCTGCCAATCCAGCTGTAAGTTTGTCTGTACATCAGTGACCCACCTAAATTGAGGTGAGCTTGAATCGTTCTCGTGTGAACTGCTGGGTAAATCAAACGAGCTTCTTCTCAAGTATTCGAACGAAATTCATCTGAGAAGTGACTTGATAAATGTCAAGACAGTTGAAGGCAATACTGAGGCACCCAGGGAAATCAACCGGTTGTGGCCCTCAAGCGTGGCGAATAGCGTCAGCAGCAGGTAGCTACCAAGCAAATGTCCTGTCGACCCCCAGGCCACAAGTTGGAAAAACAGTCGTTGCCGCTATCAGATCAGTTTCATAATCTCGGCTACCATTTGATCATTATCATTGACAGCTGAAGTGGTCCAGGAAGCAATGAAACACCCCAGCGGGAAAAGCTACATGGTGAACTACGTCAGTACTTTTATCGCCAAGGATTGGTTTCATTTGTGAACTCTTACTTCGCGTTTGCGGAACAGAAGATAATTACACAGATACTTTGCACGCACATGGTCAGACAGTTCCACTCTGGTCAACCGGGGATCAGCCCGAGTGGAAGCGTTGGCTTGAAGATCATCATCATAGACAACAATACATCAGTGATTAACACTTATACTTAACTGCCACACAACCAGGAAGAAAAAAGCAAACCCTGTATAGGAAGAAAGTTAGAAAAAAGAAGGGGACGGGGAGGGACCTCACTACTAAAAAATAGCTACATCTATATTCAACATCAAGGTGCCTACATCCTACAGATAAACAACCAGGCTGTAAGTGAAGGTTAAGTTTACTGGTTCAAAATGGATACCTAGTTGAAACGGTAATGTCAGCATTGCCTCACATGTTAAGTAGTTGTAAAATAACTAATCGAACGGGCTCTACTTCATCGGTCACTGGTGCAGAAACCGTGTCTTCGTCTATCTCTGGACGTTACAGGATCTATGGACAGACAGACTTACTTGATTGCTGTTGACGCACTCACCAAATGGCCTGTGGTATTCTTAGTGACTCATCTGAACATGGAATCTACAACTGCTCGTCAGAAACAATCGCGTCGGAACGCCGGAAGTTTTGGTGATTGACAATGACATTCAGCTTACCTTAGCTGCATTTTTGACCGAAATTGCACTCAACACATACATTATCGACCGTGCTACTTCTGAGCGAACGGTCGATGCCAGTTGTTTCCTGCCCTTCTGATGATCAAGGAAAAAGGCCGGCACGGAACACTATCAACGAACTCATTATATATATGTATCGATGATATATGCTTAACAAAATGAGACTACGTGATAGCAAACTTATCACAGTAAATTAGAAGAAAAAAGGATTTCTTAGGGTAACAAGGAAAAATTCAGAGGATGAAGGAGAAAACCATACATATGCACACGGACTCGCAACACGAGCTCCATTGACTTCCATTCTTCGATACATCAAACGGCGTCCTCAACGGCTGGTGTTCGTTGTCCTTCGGATCTCAGTAACGAGGCTGTGAACATCTTCCGGAAGTCAGTCTCTTTGTCAATATCTTCACACTACGAACCTAAGTTATAAGCTGTCTTCAAGCTGCGGCTAACAGCGTGACTTACCACTTGCAAACAAATCAGCGTGGCACTTGGTGAGTTGGCACTCGTAAGAAATGACGGAGCCAACAAAGTCCGCGAGATGAGATCATTATGCTCAAGGGTCGACAAAGTCTATCCACTAGACATGTGGGCGAACTTAGTCATTACTGACGCATTGGTCCCATCACACGCCGCTGACGGTTCTGATATACCGATCGCCGTAAATACACGCTGTGAAAATTCTCCGTGTGGATGGACAAGATTTCCTAACCGTACAATAGGGCTGTTGTTACGATTGCATTATGCACTCGTCCTTCCACAGACAGGCTGACATAACGTTGGCGTCACAGTTGACGTAAATTTGTCAGACACCATCTGAACCTTAGCTACGGGATGTTTGATCCCGTCGGACGTTCCACCAACGCTGTTTAAGTTTCCAAGGTACATAAACTTCTCGATTACTTCTAACTGTTCACCACCAAGTGTGAGAGTAAGCGCAGATTCCCGCCAATCTTGCAATAACATCTTGCACTCAGAAAGTGCAAAGGCCACACCAAACTGGCAGATCGAAGCTTTTTGTTCTGTCTGTGATGTTCTGAGCTCCTTGTGAATCCCTCCAAATTTGAACAGTGTTGTCTGCATATTCTTCCTAGAGGCTGAATGTCTGGAAACAGTTCCGTTTTAAGATTTCATCTATTTAAAAGTTAATTAGGAAGCGGGAAGCTGAACAACTTGAGATTCCGAAAGTCGGCAGTACGCATTTATAGATCTTAATCTAGTCCGAAAACTGATTGTAGATTGTTTTCGGGATGTTGGTATTCTTTTCTAACACATCCTTCTTGGATAGACAGTGTCAGAGTGCGGCCCTATCAATCGAATCAAAGGCCTCTGTAGTGTCCAAAAAGCCAACAGTTGTCGGTCTTCCGCACAAATGGTGGGGTGTGAAGGCGCGATTGACTATCTGCTATTTGACTAAGGGCTTGAACCTTATCTATAAAGAGAGCAGGAGGGAATTCGTCTGAGTCTACTGAATTGTGAAGTTTGGCGAGCTTGGTCTCAAGTGAGACTTTTATTTCCCTGGACAGCGAAACATCAACAGATCAGCAAGCATAAGGAGGGCTCAAAGGTATATTCGACTTGACGGGTAGCCTACTGAACTACTGTTGGAAGTGCTCTATCCAGCGTCCTGAGCATCAATGCAGATTATGGACAGGCCCACTACTAGCTTCCCAGATTACCTCACTCACACTTGGCTTCTTGCTGCCTGTTACTGAAATGAGATGGAAGAGCTTACGAGGGTTTCTGATATCAGCGGTCTATTCGATGTCGTTAGAGCGCTGTGTTCATGAGGTCTGGCAGTCCTCTCGTAGTTGCTTCTGAAGTTCCTACGAAGTAGCATTACCAACTAAGTTGTATCCTCCGTTTGATAGAACATTCCGGCGAGCGTCAAGCAGTTTGAATAAGCCCATATAAAATCGGTGATCGACAGCTGAAAGAGCAGTAGTACCACGCCAAGCAATACCACAATTATATGTTACTTACTGCTTATGAGCTCTGCGTGTTTTATTGTCATCTGGTGGGTGGAGTCCTGGACTGGACGCAAGCGCAGTCTGGTACGTAAAGAGCGCCTGTGTCCATGCTAGCAGAGGTACATCAAATTGTGTTTGATGACGAAGTGACCTGCTGTCAAAGCGCAAAACAAACTTGGCACTTATCAGCGCGTAGTCGGAATGGACGCAGGTGTTCCACATTGGTTTGTAATCTTGGAAACAGCCACTTTACCGATAGTTGATGACTGTGGTCAGTCTGTCCACGATTGGTTCAGAGATGCAGGTCTGCAGGTAGCATATTGACGTTTAGAACAACGAAACGCCCGAAACAGACCGTTATCAGCACAGAGCTGTAACATACGTTCACTGTTGTCTATTCGACGAGTGCTGTAAGAGTATGGGCCCCTTAAATCGCGCTGACATACCACTATGTTTGAATTCTGAAGCCGTACTTCAACAAGACAACATATATTGATGGTTTGGATCTCTAAAATGCATGCAAAAGCTGTCTGTTCACCTATTTCCATAAACTTTCGAACATTGAAGGTGACAAGCCTAAATGGTGTCCGGAGAACTAGTAGGGGTTTGTGTCTGTCAGGCGAAGAGGTCTGTTTTGCCGTTTGGTACAGCTTAGCTATGACTTGCTTCAAAGGCACCAACTGAAGCACGTATCTGCTGCGTTTGTTTAAACTAGATTTGGGAGATCACCAAGCAAATGCTTATCAAACAAAAAGAGGAAAATGAGTCATATTGATGTAGTACAGTAGAATATGACTTGGGAACGGTGCTGCCCGCTGCCACATCGGTCATGAAGTCGGGGTATGAACGTAAGACAGAATTCCTAATTAATTTTGCCTCAGAAGTTCATAGTTGTTGGAGTAGGGCACTTCTCGGTCACTCAGGTCGAGAAAGGGATTTGACTTAAAAAGTTCCACTTGGAGCTTTTGGTTCCATATACTCATCTCGGGCGAACTGCGGTATTCGCAATCCATCAGGGGCTTGTGACCAGCAGCGATTTGGTTCGTACGCCCTTTGACTGAAGTTAATCCATCTGAGGTGGTCAATACACTCAGCGCGACGTTACAACTGAAGCGGGGTGGTGGGTCGAATATTCATCAAGGAGGACAGATCTGGTGTAGTAGATCTGTCTGTCCAGGGATTCCGATACCAACGAGGCTTTTGTAACCCCTGCCGCTGATTGCCAGGGCTGGTAACCAAATTGATCCATACGCCCATTGACTGTGGTTCAGCGATCCAAACTATTTGACGCACCTTCCTTACCCGTTGGAGCCGGTGATCAATACAGTGGTTCATGCTCTTCTGAATTTGTCGGTAGTTGACAGTGATCTATGCCCGTGCGTCAGACGAACGGCATGCTGTGCGGGAGCCCATGCGCTCCCGTTGGGACACCTGAAATCCTTTCCTAACGGCATAACATGCGCCATATCGTAGTGCCGTCAAAGAACTTATGTGGCACTTTATAGGAGGTCTGGCTATCAACCACGAATTCACCACGTTTTGACGGTACTACTGCTCTGGTTACTCACTGGGAGGACCTCACCTCACATGAATAGCTGTTCCGCAATTCGTAGCCTGGGTCCGTATCGGGTGCCATTGAGCTAGCCCACTCGTTTACTCAGGTCCCTGATGCACTGTCGTTCGTTATCCAGGTCGAACGGTTTGGATAGTAGGTCGACTGGAACGAGCACTTCCGGTTGAAGAATAGACACATCGCTGGAAGTTATACGGTTAATGAAAATGGTGTAACGAATGTGGATTACAATAATGGAGTGACACTATAACCTTAACCGTTGAACATGATTCAGAGTATTTGATGAATGGTAATTGGTTTACGTTCTCACCTACAGTCGGAACCAACCTACCCAATTGTTGGGAGTTATCCGGAGGCGCTGCGGTTGTGTACGTTATGAGGTACAGGTGGCCCGTCAACTTGGAGAGATCATGTCAGTTATACGTCTGTGGTATATTGACGGAGACCACATGGTTGAGACTACAATAGAAAACTTGAATATGCTGTTATAACCATTTGACGTTCAACCGATCGCCATTCTTCCAGATGTGTTTGCTCAACTAGATGGATCACTCATGTTTTTTTTGCTTTGTCGGCAGAGTTATCTTCGATGTGCTCCAGTTACCCTAATACCGGTGACCCGGCTATTCTAGTCATGTGTTATTTTCTAAACAGGGTGTTAGGAATGATATTTAGTGTATAATGACGTTTTCACGCGAACACCTTCCTCACCTCATGATAATCGTACGCTCTTTATGGGTAGATAGCAGAGTTTCGACTGTTCCGTTTTAAAACAGTCATGTTAACCATGCGGTCGTCTCTACGATATACAGTCTTAAATGAGCGTTACGCCCCCATTCTTCATATTCTCAAATTGGCGTCGTGTCCTCATGGATTTTATAATCTCTGGCTTATATTTGCAATTGTGGACTGTGTGTTCTAACCGTTTCCGAAACAGAATCTTTTAAAACACTATGTATGTAAACCTTGGTTTGCTGATCCAGTGGAATCAACCTGAATTTTAATCTGAAATTCGGATCGCACCGGTTAACGTACACACCTAGGGACAAAAGAGCCCCCTCCCGAACTTGCACACAGTTTTTTCTCACGACGTGATGTTACCCTCATGGCTTGATCCCTGTTGCTGTAACGTTTTGTTCACTGATTTCCGAGACCAGGTTTGCCGGAAACTTCCTTGCAAAGGCAGAGTGTATAATGTGGTAACGTAGGCAGTGCTGCTGTACAGCCACCAGACTTTGTTACCCCACATTGACGCTGTTCGTCTAGCATTTGTCTTCTAGAGTCGCTTGCGATGTTCGTGTGTATAGGTGGTACTGTGGTCACCGATGACATCTGGGGACACAGGTTGGGAGCAGGTGGTTCTCTTTGTGCAAGATAATCTCACTTTGTGGAGCAAGAATACTTTTTAAACATGTTTGACCAACGTTTACGTTATTGAGGTTTGTTTTTGCTCATTAGATATAACTGAAAAAGCAATATATTGAGTAATTCATAACGTGTTACAAGAGAGGAAGTGTCATCGGGTTTGGCCTCCTTTGGTTCTTCTCTCTTTCTCTGTTTAAGGTGCAAACGTTTTTTTCTGTTTCACTGATTGGTAACATTGCAGGATGCTGCTGAAAGCTGAAGCGGACAACTGTAATAATTTTAAATGTCTTCGTTAGGCGCAATCTCATACTTCGCTTTTTCCCTCAGGCAATTAGCATGAAGCATACAAGTGATTAAAAGCTGACCGTGCTCTCATTTTGAATCTTGCTCCACTCTTTCTCTTCTTCCCCATTCATCTTCATATTTCACCGGCGTTGTTAAGCGGTTTTTAATCAATATATTCAGTTCTCTCCCGAAAGTTTGTAAACCCAGGTAGTTTACAGATTTAACCAAACTAGACCGTTTTATTCAACGTATTTGATCGGGTTGTAAGTAGGAAAATGCCATTTTTCCGGCTTCCACCATGTATCCTTAATTGTGTGACTACCCATATCCAAAATTGATCGCCCAAAATAAAATGGTGCTAGATGTTTTATTCCTGTAGATCAAAATTTGGGGCTCTACCTAATTTCTGTGTGATGCTTCGCACAGCCGCATGTTGCAAGATTTGACCTGATTTTTTACCTTTTCATGACGTAATGCATGTGCCGGGGAATTCGATATTCAGCAAGTTTGGGCCTATTGTTATGTTGGGTTAAATCTTGTTGGAATACCACAGTATGGTTTATTGATGCGTGTTCTGTTCCTCATGGGCTAGTTGCTTTTATGTCATGCAGTCACAAAGGATGTGAAACACCCGGAGTCCAAACTACGAAGCCTATGTTCGTAACTCAGTTTTAACTACTAAAGTTTTGTCAGTAGCGTCTTTGTTACAGACCAGATTGTCTACGCGCAACGGGGCTCGAGGTAACTCAGCGTTAACTACGCCAAGTACCAAACACGCGGTTGCGTACTCCTGGTTGTCTTGTATATTTCTGTTGGGGTTTGAACAACTTAATACTAGTGCTAACACACATGTAGCCCGATTTGTCTTACTGATGTAGGCGAGTTGTAGTGCAACTGCTGACAATTCTAAAAAGACGTAATCGTTTGCTACGTGCACTGTTTGCGGATATTTATTACCACTCCTGTTGATGTTACTCAGTGCATAATGCGACTTTTTCAAAAATGCTTTTCTCCTATTCAGCCTATTCAAGAATGGATGAGAAGCTGTTCGAAGATGAACCGGAAAAGCAACACAATGCTTCGGACCCACTTAAACAGTTCATCATAACACTGCCTTTGAATGATCGTAATCATGTGACCTCAATTTTACTGCAGTTACGAAGACAGTTAAAAGAGATTATTCCTCCGAAAACCCCCATTAAAACATTCGTTTCGAATTTACACGAACTACGAATAATATTTTGTTGTCTCCCGTTGTTTGTTCGCCAAAAGCTGAAATTGCATCTTTTTAATGGCTTGCAAGCCAGCTTGAATGGTGCAAGTGTCCCGTTTGCCATTTTCACCATATGCTTGTGTTTACTGGAACTGAGTGCAATACGTAACGTGGATCGTTTGGATCTTGAGAGTGAAGACGTTTGGGAGACCATTAGCCGTTTGAATGCGGATATACTTCCCAGATTGTGTGACTATGTATCATCTCAACGTACGAATATCGCGACATTGTATACCTGGGCTTTTGCGATGCTTGTGTTCAGCTTTCAGGCTTGTGCTGAATGGCTTTGTTGTCAACGTTGTCTTCCGCATTCGGTAGACAGTGTCAAACGGGTGTTGCAATTCGATCGAAAAGTACTTGAACACGCCAGCATACCGGTTGTAATGCAAACTATTCTTAAGCTGCAGTATAAACAAAGGCCATTCCCAGTTCCTTCCAAACCTTATACTCTTTTTGATCTGCTTTTCTCGTGCGCGATTTCCGGTAACTATGAGATGTTGAATCGTTCAAAGTCTTTTGCTGTGTATTATTCGAACGCTTGTCCATTTGAAGTTTCTGAATCTTGTATTTCTCAAAAACCGCGGCTCAGGATCACAGATAATTCGGAGACACATGTTTACTTGTTTACCGAGGCAGATATGAGTGGCATTTCACATGCCGACTTGGAAATTGAGCTTCAGACCGCATCATTTGACCGAATCATCTCTATATTACGGTATTTGAAAAGTAGGTTTGCGCCTCAGAGCTCTGCGATTCAAGACGAACTGAAAGAACAAATAATCATCGCACTACGATGTACCACTCATATTTTAACGCGATTTCAATCGGAGTGCACTAAACAACATCCACGCAATGTCCCTAATTCTGTTTATGAAGATGTCTTTTGCTTGCTCGTTCGACTTTGGTACCAAGCAACAGAACAAAGAATGTTACTGGTCGCCCTACCCCAGTCGTATCTTTGGCTTGCTGGACTCATGAGGACTAATTATGCGGTAAGCTAACTCAACGTGCATTTTCTTCTCGAGTAGTTTGAACATAATAGTCAAAATTTGAATGTTCCTTTTTTGTCGTAAAGTTACAAATCCCCATTAATCCGTCGACTTACTCATGGTCATACATTCCTATGTGATTCATAATTTTGGTTGTCAAGCCACGGTTACTTTGGATATTCCTTGTCTTCTCAACCTTTTTGAAATATAGATTGAACATCACCCACAGTTGATCGCAGCTGTCGCATTCCTATAGACTTTCCAGTCGGCCCCTTTCAAAAAGAAGCACTAGACTCGTGTTTCGCTCTCCTTAGAGCTTGTCAGTAGTGCATATCCTCTCCACTGCCGGGACTAGAACGACGGCCACGCTAATCATGAGGCAACCGTGTTTACCACTACGCCATTGACCTCGCGTTAGGCACGACTGAATTATCATATGTGAACGCTCAACCACTTTCGCTTGTGAGTAATGATCAGGTTACCCGATCGCCTCGAGAGGAGACACAGTTACTGTCTGTTAACTCTAGTCGATGACCCTTCGATCAGGACTTCTGTCCAGGTTGAAATCATAGGAATCACTGATTTGTTGGGCGATATTTGATTACTGCTACCTTGACAAGGTGGTCGGGCTTGTGTATTGTTTTGATCCGGCGGGCTATGCTGACTAGGACTCCGGTCCTTCCAGGTGCAACCTTGTCAGACAGGCCAAAGGGGAGCAGTCAGACGAAAAGCAGTTACACTCATAGGATTGTATGTCGCGCTAGTGACCGCGTAGGAGTGCCTAAGTAGTGAGGCACGACCTTATGGGCATACAGCAGAACTATTTTTATGGTTGCGGCACTGCTGTCTTCCGTATCAGAAACAATGGGGTTAGAAAAGCTGCCATTAAACAAAGAGCACTCCGATCGCCCTACGGTTGATCGTGACCACCAGCGTATCATCCAATACAGTCGAAAAACATTTATTTTTCCTCATCAGCCTGATGTAGCTTGGAAAACATCCACTGCACGCAGCAGTGTTCAGAATGAGACCAGTGTCTTATTCTCTGCGTCCTCAGGCTAGGCAAGCCCCTCACTGCCAAGTGAGTCAGACTCTGGAATCATTGGTTCCGGGTGGGGTCCCCAAGAAAACCCTATATCCTGTTGTCTCACAGATCAGGTTTTTGGGTCAGAGACTCGAGTGGGGGTCCCTCAGATCAACCCCCTTCCGCGTCATAAACGACCGGGAAGTATCAGAAGTCATCGTTCTCCCGACAGTGACATTATTCATCCAACACAACTTCCTCCCACTATTTTACTACCCATG
>LUCH01002187.1:63149-77542 GCA_013368495.1 Paragonimus heterotremus | reverse complement strand
CGCTTCGCACCTTCAAAATGTGAAGTGTTGCTTCAGGATTGAGGCATTTCCACTCCCACTTTCTTCATTGCGGGTAGTCCGCTTGAGAGTGAACAGTTTAACATATTTGGGTAGCACTATCTCGTCAGCCTGTAATATTGCTGATGAGATATCAGCGAGAATAGGGAAGGCACGAGTTGCCTTTGCCAAACTGCGTCCTCTTTGGCGTCGAAAAGACGTCCGGTTATCTTTGAAAGGATGGGTAAATAATGTCTGTGTGCGTTCCATTTTGTTCTATGGGTCCGAACCGTGGCCTGTTCGCAAGGAAGATATCAATAAGCTTGCGGTGTTCGACCATCGTTGTCTCCGCTAATTGGCCCCTATTAAGTGAACTGATCGCGTGAGCAATGCGGCAGTTTGCCGACGCGTATTCGGGATGCGCAATCAATTGCTCAGTTAATCACGGTGCACAGCTTGTGATGGTTAGGTCACGTACTACGTATGCTAGCTGAGCGTCTACCGTATCGGACATTTTATACTGAGACCATCAACAGTTGGGTGAAACCACATGGTGGTCAAGCAACAACGTGGTCACGAAGTATGAAGACCCTGACTGCTCCACTGAGCAGAGTGGGTAGGTGTCGCCTGCCTGGATGAGGTTCTCACGATCAATCAAACCGCTGATTAGAGACGCTATCCGAGACGGCAATGCGTCGCAGTCAATGGCTTACCTGCATCCATACCTTTTCTAGTTCTTCCGCCAGGGAATCGGCTGGATTCGAACCAGTGACGGAAACACCATGCCTCAACGCGGCAAGCGCTCTATCAGCTGAGCTACGAGCTTCTGGCGTGGCTTAGTAGCTCAACTGTTAGAGTACTTGCCGCGTTGAGGCATGGTGTTTCTGTCACTGGTTCAAATCCAGCCGATGCCCTGAATTTTCGCAATTGGGTCTCATCGAAAATCATAAATCTGCCAAACTACTTATCAGTAATATCAACACTTGTCGCAAATACTAACTGTCGGAAGGATGCAACGGAATCGTCATTATTGATCGGGACGGTCTACCTATTTAAGAACTTGATTTATTGTCAGTCACTATACTCTCCCTTTGTTTGCCACTGTGTTTTGTTATTTGGATACTTCATTCCACGGCATTGTCCGCGATAATTTAATCTGCTTGTTTTCGGTGTGCGCTTGAAAATCCAGTCAACTGTGCTGTTATTCACAATATGTTCAGCTTATTTATTCGAGTTTTGCCGTTTTTCCATTAGTTCAATCCACTGTCTCTAGTGAACATTGAAAACCAATTGTTTAGTCTTTTATGGACCACCCTGTGTAACAATTATTCTACTAATATCCGGGATGCTATTGTTTGAATCTAAAAATTGTAGGAGGACGTGTAGCACTTTTAAGGGTATACTATTCTAACACCGTACATGGGATAGATAATTGATTTCAAAGTCTGCTCAAATAATAAAACAAGCATCACGTGTTCAAATTCTTGTAACCAGCTGACAGGCAGAAATATAACCGAGATAAGTTACGGAGTTCATTTCTAAAAGTAGGCGTCCAGAATTAGTAATATCCCTTAGCGATTTACGGAGGCGTCTTTGAAATTGTCACTGAAGTACGTTCACCTTCTCCGTGTTAACAAGCTCAGGACAAGTGCCCCTGTGTGTAGTGTTTATGATAAATCGGTTCATTTGGGGAACATACAAACACACTGGATGCAGTGCCAATTACTGTGGATACACGTACACGAGTGATGGGAATTTAAACACAATAATGTTGAGAATCCCGAGGAAATTGACGGATTCAGAAAAAGGTGTTCGTGTCTAGAACTATCACAACGTTACTGTAGTTACTAATGTGTAGTAGGGGATTTTGGTTTTTATATAAATTGAGCATCACTCACAATTGATCGCAGCTGTCGCATTCCCACATACTTCCCAGTTAGTCCGTTTCGAAAAGAAGCACTAGACTCGAGTTTCGCTCTCATTAGAACAGTTCGTCAGTAGTGCATATTCTTGCCATGGCCAGCGCTAGAACTCCGGCCACGCTTTCAACCGTGTTCACCACTGTGCCACTGACCTTACGTTAGGCACGACTGAATTATCGTATGTGAAAGGTCAGCCACATTGGTTTGTAAGTAATCTTCTGATTGCCCGATCGCCTTGAGAGGAGATGCAATGAGTATCCTGTTAACTCTAATCGATGACTCGTCGACCAGGACCTCTCTCTAAGCTGAAATCGTAGAAATCCCTAACTTGTTGAACGATATTTCTAGTCTTGGCCCTGACAGTGATATGCACACCTGACGAGCTCTAACAAGAGCGAAACTCGAGTCTGGTGCTTTTTATCGAAGGGGGCTGACCGGAGAGTCTGTGACAATTTAGAATCGTTTTCTATGTGGTTATGCGGTAGTCATGGATGAGCACCAGCCTCTGATGCGTTGCTGTTGATGACGTAACCCTACGGCTCGTTGTTTTCAATCTTCCCCTTTGTCGTATCAGCTGATGAGTCAAACTGGGTTTGTGAGAGCATCGGTCTGTTTGTCACGGTTCCTTACCAGTTACCAGTCTTTGTTTCGATCAACCATTTGGGCGTCACCACACTGGTATTTACAACTCATCACTGACGTGGTTTTGGCCGTGATCGAACGACTGGAAGAAGGTTTGTCCCGATCTTTGTTTATCTTTACTAACCTCCGATGTCATCATGTTGTTTCTCCCTTTCTGCGCAACATTTTTTGAATGTTTTAAAGGTGTTATTACTTTTTTCTCACTCATATGCTGTTGAACAAAAAGAGTAAACAGATCCGTTTGCGACGCTCAAAACGCGCAAGTTTATTGAACCCGTATTGCGCAAATTACGTTGTCCCAATTTTACATTGCATGCACCCGCTCAAATTAACAAAAAACGTCTCAATAAATGACATTCACATGACTAGATAAACACCGAGCATTAATCCGATCAAAATTTCTTACACATCCCCGCCTGTGTCTTTCAGTCATCAGTTCGATTTTCTCGAATTCGGTGTGCTGATCGATGAATACCAAACTGATTCGCAATCAGTTTGGATGTGGAAGGCCGATTGATGCATCATGATTCTATATCAGAAAGTTGAATGGATGATAACATGAGTATTTCCACATTGAGTGTGATCGTTTGGTTTACATACAAAGTGAGTTAGTTTTTTTGTTCACACCATCAATTGTACACACTGAAAGGACCCACGACAATAGCACTGATTTAATATATGGAACTGTTTACGCTTTCGAATTTAAGTGAACGAATGAAGGCAACAGTTGAGGATGAATGATAAATTGTGCTCAAAACAACAATCTTCATTTATCGAAGATCGTGAGAACGAAATCTACGGGACACCCGAGGGGATCACGTCTGAACAAGAACGGTGCGACTTATATATCGTTTGATACGGCTTTGTACCGTTTCGTATTCATTGTTGAACAATATTTTCAAATGTATTTGGTTACGAATATTATCTGTTTATACAGACAGTGCCTATGTTGTTATTTTTGGCTCAAACAGATGTATCCGACAATCATTCAGAAGAAGCCATGTGTTCGTGCATCGTTGCCATCAGCCGACCCTTCTCCGCACTGAACGCGGACGATTCAACCGTTCGCCCCGAATTATCCCGAGTTGTCAAGACACCATTAGAAATCATTGTATCTCGAATGGCCTCCTGTAAACCACATCCGACGGGCCTCCAAGAGCACACTGTAAATGGTGACGTGACTGTTGCCAGACCGGTGGTGATGGGAGTGCGAATACGCGAGTTGTTGACCAACTATTTGCTTTTGCCATTGATCCGTGCCTGTGACCCGTGGGCGTTAGGGCAGATGCGGATTGGAATCAAGCCTGCAGCTGCTAAGATCCTGTTCAACCAGTTGCTGATCCAAGCTGACACAGAAGAGGATTTACATCATGTGACCTCTAAGTTGGACTTGCCTGCTGCTCCGGTTGCAGTTGGTGGTCTACATGTTACTGAAAAGTTGTCAATCAAACGCCGCAGACAGTGACAGTTCTTGTGATCTAAATCTACTTTTCTATCATGATGTTTTAATATCGGTCTCTTTTGGCCGTTTTTCAGTGGCTGTCTTGGCCTCTCAATTTTTCGAAAACACGACAGAGTTTGCGTTCGGGGAAGAAACTGAAAAGTATTTATCTTTTTCAGAGTATTGTCTTGACAACGGAACGTACCTCCAAACCCGAACTTATAGGTTCGACTGCGCTTATGTAGGTGGAGTGGATAATATGCGATCCAGTATGTCGCGTGATAACAAACGTATTGTGTTGTGAAAACAGAAACTGACCACCATTTCACCTTCTGATTTTTTTTTGTGAAAAATCGTATTCGGCGTTGAAAAAGCGACAGACATTCCTCAGACGATGCACCAAATTAGCAAGAACTGATTTTTTTAAGAGCCAACCTCTGCGACATGTTTGCAACTTCCTATGGTCTTCGCGCGTTAAATATATGTCCAGTCGACTTATTGTTTATAGGTTTGCATGGTTAGCATCCCGGCCGAGTCACGTTGAGGGAAAAAGTGATGGATTCACAGCATTAACAAAATGAACGGCAATGTCAGAATCGTAGATGTGAATTGCGGAAACACGACACTGGCCAAATGACTTCCACACTCAGGAGAATGTTTACCAATAAAATTTGACTAGCCGATTAATTGGTTTTGGATGAATTAAAAATTACCTGACTGAACAATTTCACAAGCTACCCTTTCGTTCATGTAGCCTAACTTGAGTGTCCCCATTCAGTGTCTTTACTTCATCAAACTAACGTCGAATTCAGTGGTAGAGGAGCCTGTTGTCCGAGGCCGATGGCTGAGAAATCACCCAACATTAGACAATCGAGCGGTATCTCACACTCGAGCGAAAGTTCTTTAAGTTTTTGTTTGGGCGCAATCGTGCTAAACCCTAGTATGCGTGCTTCGTAAAGTTTCTGCTATTCTGAGTGCTCGTAATTGAACCAAACTGGTTTTAAATCTTAACTACGAACTCTAATAGGTTTACAACGTATACATCAACCGGCTCTCATTAGGCGACTTGAATGTATTGAATCAACATGCAGGACTGTTTTTCGCCGCCTGTGATTGCATGGTTTTTCTCAACGGAATGCGCATTGGTTTGCAAAAGCACTGGCGGTGTGTGTACATCGCTGCTGTCACTCCAGTGAAAAACTCTTGACCAATGACGCGGTCAGTAAGACGATAGTTACGCAGGACTACTGGTGACCTAAAGCGATTTGTGTATTGTCAAGCCCTCGTTTGATTGTTTTGGAGCATATGGCGGAACAGTGAGTATTATCAACTGATAGCTTGTCTTTTTACTGGAAGACCAGTTGCCACCTCTCACGGCTATCATGTTCCAGTAATAATATTGCGACATTCTACTCTAGCGACCACGGTTATTTCACAACTGATCTCTGTGCGAGGGCCGCCTCACGGTCTACATGTGATTTACGTGCATTCTGCTACACTTGCTTATCCTTGCACAAAGGATTCCTCACGGTAACCCTCGTGAGGAGATTTCATCATTTACTAGTATCATATCTGTCTTCACAACCACAAAAATCGTGTTTTGCAACACGATCGTGTAATTTTGTTTACCAGTTATTGTGTAGGACACGTTGTTACAATGATGTTAATTGCTAATTTGAACTCTGAGATACTTCTGGTTGAAATTGTGTTACTAATAAGTAGTTTGGCAGGTTTGATTTTAGGTGAGACCTAATTGTGAGAAGTCAGGGCATCGTCTAGATTCGAACCAGCGACAGAAACACCATGCCTCAACGCGGCAAATGCTCTACCAGCTGAGCTACAAAGCCACGCCAGGAGCTCGGAAATTCCACGTTTGGACTCGGTTACCCACCTATCCCGCTGTCTCATGTGGAATCCGCCAAATTATCCAGGAAATCGACTGCGCTGGTAGAACTTCTCGAACAGCTCACGCTGAAATCCACCATCGCCACCTATCCAAACGGATATTTTCGTTGCTGAATGTAAGCCTACGACGGATAAGTCCAGCAAGCGTAATATTCGATCAGCTGCTGAGTTTGACGCTAATTTAACAGGACCATTCCTTTTCTTTCTGCAAACCAGCAGAGTTTCTTCGGGATGCCCGTTGTATAGTTCTATTCCAAATTTTCGACTCAAGTATCAATTCTGTTTACTTGACACATGTTTCCGGTTGTTGCAAAGTGGACGCTTCTTTCTGACAAAACACTTGGATGCTCTTTGTTAGCCGTGTCATCTGAGGTCATCATTAAGCAGTGAATGTACTGCATATATTAATGCGGCAGGCTGATTTGATGCAGATTGAAGCGTTTTCCAGCAGTTACAGGGACTTTTTCTGCCCCATGATTTGTCGATAGGCGCACAATTGAGGGTTAGACGTTTTGTTCACAACAATGTATGGGATCCACCTTTAGGTCGATAAGCTCTTAGTAAATAACTACTCGTGCTCAGTCACATAATCGTACGTGTTGTTTCGGCTGACAAAGTGTACGGCTTACTCGGAAATGCCCTATGATTTCGTCTCAATCCATTTTAGCACATTGGTCAGTGGAACGAATACAATCAATTTATTGTAATAGTCATTTGAGGACAGTATTGTGCAAACACAAACTATGTCAGTTGAACGAGTGTTCATCATTCAACATTGTCCGGATAACACGCCAACGTTTCTACTCGGGGGTGAACACCAACGCTCACTAAGAATACCCACTCGATTTACTTACGGTTACATCATTCTCTAATTAGTGCTGTAAGATGATCGGTCAACAAGTCGATACATTCATACCATGTCTAAGCGGGGATCCATTTCTTAGGTCATTTGAAAGTGACGTGCTTTTGGTGAGCTACCCTGTTCATCTGATGTCGCTGTTAACGAGGTTGTTATATGTTTCACTGATTTGGATGCCGTGAGATTGGTGCTCATGATAAACCGACAATATTGCGGAGGTGGAACAGAATAGTTTTTAGCACACCGTAAATGGGCTAATCAAAAACTGATGCTACTGGGGAAGTCTGGCTGTATAAGTTATCAACACGATTACGCAAAAGGCTTTCTATTTTTGGTATACAACACAGGGTTTGCATTTTCAGACTGAATAGAACCAAAATATAAACAGTCAAGACATGCATCTTTGTGTGTATCTGTACGGAAAGATATAAGCAGGAAGGATAGCTGACCCCAGAATTGCAGCCTCCTTTTCGGGCTGGCACTGTATTTCATGAATAGAAAGCCTATTTACAGATGACGCATAACATCAATTCACGGATTCTTAATCTCATCATATGCAGCGATACATCAGTGGCTCTCGTTGATGTTTGGCTGCCATACAATTATGATAAAGAAAGAAAGCTAGGGAAAAGGGAGGTTGGTGCCTATCTAGTAAAGACAACTACGTACACATTCAACATCACGGCGAGTGTACACTTTACAAACGAACAACCAAGTCAAAAATGAACACAAGACGCTACTGGAGGATGGCTAACTTATAGTTTTCACTGCTCTGCGTTTACTTACTTTGTGGATAACCTGACCAAACGACGACAACATTCGTGCCAACGAGCCAGATCAGCTCTCACTAGCCACCGATTCTGTGAGGGATCTAGCACAGGCGACGAACCCGATCTACAGTGGCCAATCATTTAGAGAACGACTTTATTGCTTTACACCAGCAACCTTTTGTTCGCTTACACAACATTCCAGTCATCCGTTGATTTTCCGACACCGACAAAATGTGAGCCATATATTTGCATTCTATGAATGGCTATTTACAGCATAATCAGTAAACTTAAGCAGCTGATACCACACAGACTTCGACTTTGTCCCATTTCCATTCTGCTTTTTGTTCAAGAACGGTGGGAAGTATTTCATAATAGTGACCATTATAATTAAAACATAAAAAACGGTCATGTTTTTTGGCAATGCATGTTAGAAGAAGCAAACAGAAAGTTATCGAAGTAATTTAAAGCAAACGAAAAAAAAATGTCACTGGTTTGCAAGAGTTCAAGTCAGATCAGGAAGCATCAGCCATCACTGGATCGGTTCTGTGTAGCGGTGAGATTGAGTCTGTTCGCGCAACTGTCTGAAACGATGGTGCTCATAAACTTGAGACAGCAGTTCCGCTTCACAAGGTTCACGAAGTTCCGATCTGGAAGGAAATACATAAAGACACAGTTGTAGCACAACAAAAGGACTGGCGAGGTAGCTCAGTGGTAACCAGGCCGACTTCCAATCACAGGTTTGCGTACCACAATCTAGATTTGGGCCGTCTATCAGTGTGCAATCTAACCTATTTGGTATATAACAAGGCGGCAAATACATTCTGGCCTGAAGCCGTCAATCATTCTACTAATTTGCGATAACCACCGACGAAGCCAAGGCCTCTAAATTCAGTCGAATAAAGCGTTCCGCAGTCTCCCGCAAATTAGAGTAGGTTAGGATCTTACGATGATTGTGCATTTTCGGGTGACTGCCGTCGACTGCTTTGAGTCCTGTTCGACCTCGTGGATACAGCGTAGTTGTGTCGTGTTTGTAATGAGAAACTCACCTAAATAATCCATCCAATGAGGAAGCATGAAGTCCGCTCAGCAAACGTTGGCTCGAACCCGCCAAAGGTTCAATCCTGAACATACTGATTTGTCGCTCAATAAAACCGGCAGGTAAACGAGTCGTGTTGAAGTTCTGCGAGTTGACAGCACCCGATTTATTCACACAATGAAATGATGAATGAGGGGTAATGCAAGTCGGGGGCCGAGATTCGGTAACGGGAGATAGCGAGCATACCCCATTACGTATGTGGACTTCTCTGGGTCGGTTTGCGAATTCTAAGGCCTTTGTATACAGATCGCGGCGATGTACAAATGTCTGTTCAGAAGAATGGGATAAGGAATATTAATTACGTATATTAATAACTAATGTCTAACAGCGCACTCTCACTTCTGACAAGCGAGTCCACAAACTAGTAGAAAGCGAAATAAGGATTATGAAGAATGTTAAATCCCTATCGTTTAGCTAAATCTTAGCGGCTGGATGGGGACGATTCATGTAGATAAGTTACCCACAATGGTTACCACTGTGATTCCTTCGATTTTCTGATGTTAACATTCACAATCCGACTTCAGGGCCAACTAAGTTGTCATTGAGGAACCATGATCGGAATCTGCAGAAGCTACCGTTACGACAAAGAACGACTTAATTTTTTCTTGCATTGTCAGTGAAAATTAGTATTGATTAGCAGTCTGCGGGGTAGCGACAACCGCGGAGATTACAGTTACATAAAGTGACTGTTGTAATGAGGACGTCGCGACCACGAACCCACTATGATGCATTGAAGAAAATGAGTACTCGATACGGGCCTCAATCTCTTGTTAGCTAACTTTCTGGATTAACCCACCTGGAGTTCCATACAGGTTGTCAGACCAGACTATCATAATACTGTTACCTTACTATAGGCGTCACTATTACGCCACACAAATCATTAGCATTAGCGAACAACTTGGAACTAAGCATTCGTCTGATTCGCATGTTACAAACTATGATAGTTCCATTTTAGCGTTACAAAGTTATAACAAGGAAGAATTCGAATTTTACATAATTCGACGATTTCCAGATTAATTGTCATTTGCTGGAAGTCGAACAGTTATGTTGTCACGGTGGCCAAGCGGTACTGGGTGACAGATGATCCAAAAGGTTTCGTCTACTATGTAAGTTAATTAGTAGTGAGCTTTAACTAAAAAAAATCCGGTGGATACAGCTTAACCTCGATATGGCAATGCATCTATCCATCTGTTTAAATGCACAACCTTTAAGACGCCAAGTGGTTGGCTCTTCACCGTAGTGATACATTCTCAATTGATCAGTCAGACTTTTACGCAATACACCAATTCAATCATAGTTGCGGGTAGGTAGAATAGACTGATGCTTGTACCTGCGCATGACAAAGTTTACGATTAGATGGTTAGTAGCTGCCATGTCAAACGATGACCCGCTGACTATAACAAACCTAAACCAATCTCAAACACATCCTGGCAGCCGTCACTCAGACAGTGTTAGATAATCGGAGAACGAAACTGCAGTGGTTAGTAAGACAATGTTAATCAAACATCGACCTGTTCTATGTGCACAGAGGACGGTGACGCAAACAATCATCTAACAGTAGTGTGCAGAGGATTGAAACATTTTACCTAGTTCGTTCAGATGTTGCAAAATGTGGTTTATATAAAACTGGCTGCTTTGACACTAGCAGCTGATGAGATGAAACCAAAATGTTAACGTCTCGCAACATGTTTTAGCATGAAAAGAACAAAGGGAATTCACGGTTTCAGATTTATGGACTGGAAAAGCATACTTTACAATTAACAGCAGTTGATTGAAAAGATGACTGAAATATAAGATAACCGATAAACCAACCTCAATTACAAACGCCGTAACTAGACTGAGTAGTCCAACCACAGTGACGATCCACCAACTGATCATGTATACATGAACCCACCTGTGACGAAAAGAGGTATCGCAATAAGCCATGGTAAGGAACATGGAATAAAAGTTAACTGTAGTTGAAACAGGTGTAACATTGAAAACGTGAAAGAAATCCAAACAACCAGGTTGTTAACAATAACAGTACAATTATCTAACGTAAAAAAGGATTACTATATAATTCAGGCACCTTACAAATTTTCTTTACCGATTATATCAGAACAGTGAAATGTAAGACAGTGTAGATTCTGAATTTTAGAAAGTGTAGAGAAACAACATGGTTGCTTCGGGAATTCTTTTTGAGCCATGAAAAAGTACGTGGCAAATTGTTTTCGACGAAATCTTATCAGGCTTTTATAGTTGTAAAATACCATAATAAAAACAGTCATACAAAGCTCGGTATTGGCCGAAATTCATGCTGTTATTTCACTTTTTCATGTTTGTGAGAGTCAATGTTAGATACTAACTGGTGCGTAGCGATTAAGAGAGCCAAACATGAAATGATTGGAGGAGACCTTCCTGTTCATATAAGGTTGTAAGGCCTCATGAAATAGCGATAACTTCAGCTATGACTAACGAATATTGACCAGTTTGGTTGAACTTTTACAGAAAACTGAACAATCAGTATATGATAACCCAGTGGTTACCGTCAGCCAAACGACCTACGGTTGACCTCATAACCGCTTTTCTTTAAATCTAATTATGAACTGAACCTGGTCAAATGTCTAACAGATGGGGAGAAAAATCTGTTCAGTGGATTTTTTAAATTACCAGTTCGAGTTTGCAGCGAGTACCGTACACGAGAGTTGGTATCCAGATGATTCGATAACCACTTAAAAGTCGTTCAACTGAGAGAAAACATCCTAGACATTGAAAAAATTGGCTGAATCGCCAACAAGTTGTCTTGCCGATTCTCTTAAAAGAAACCTTTGCAGGTAGATTGAATATCTCATGCATTCTCCGTGGATCAATCCAAGTTTGGAGGGAAGCGTTCAGGTCAACGATTTACTTGTGACGCATTACTCGTTTACGACTGTCCAATAACCTGTGCGAGTGCTACTGTTATTAATAAGTAGTGTGGCACGGGTCGAACGGATGGAAACTAAAGACTACTCTCAACGTTCAGAAGACTAGCAGCTGGAAACGACGGTTAGAAACGTGTATATGCATTGTGCCCGATGTGTTAGCAAAGTGGCTGGGAATTGCACCACCGCCGATGTAAGTGGATACATATGGGTGGTGCAAAACAGTGCTTGCGTTCGTGATTGGGTATTTTCATATACCTTGTAAAAGATACCTCACAATAAACAACTCTTCAAACCAGATGTAGTCACAACAAATGGCAACGCAATTAACAGAGAGAAGATCCTCTGGCAGAAACTTCTCAGGCATTCCAGGTGGATTTTAAGAGTGTTGCCGAGACGGTGGGAGTCAAGACCGATAACGAGGTTGGCTACCATGCAAGCGTCGGTGGGGGGCAGAGCAAACGTGCTGTAGACTTAACGCGAAGATGGAGTGAGCCACTGCGCTGGTGGCTACGTCTAGCAACCCAGCCGACCGCCAGGAGGTGATTTGGCCATTCGAGAAGGCCTAGCTTGCACAATAAACGAATCTACCCGTATTCGCATTGTTAGACAGGGTTGCAGTTGCTGGTGGGGCAGTTTATCGAAGATCTCCCGACGGTTATTCAGGGTAGGTCCGCAGTGTCCACCTCATTCGACGAAAGGGCTTTGATGTACCCGCAAAAGTGGTACGGAAGGCGATGGAGCGGCTGGCAGCGAATGTAGCTGCAACGAAAGCATCATGGATGAACGATAAACAAGAAAACTGTTCCGGCTGTAATACAAAGAGGAACTGGCAGAGGGAGTGCTCCAACCGATGGTTAGGGAGATTTGTAAATGAGGTGTCCTGTGATTCTTTTTATTGTGTGGTTGAGCTGCTGATACGGGCCGTACACATGTGTTGAGGTTGACGGGAGGATACAACAATGCTTGCCCAACACAGGAGAGGATATTCGGTTGATTGGCCTCAGAGAGAAACGAAGCGCAAAACTGATAGTAATGATTATCCGGAGAGCTGGAGACCGTAACCTACCAGTTGACGATGTAATGGAAGGTGAGGTGTACACTGGTAAACAGTGAACCACCCTCTTATTGTGTCTCCAGAAATCAGGCAGATAATCCTTGAGGACAATTGTCTAGCCACAACAGGTTGACCTGAGACGTAAGAAGCTGTCGATCATGCATGGGACATTAACAGAACAGTCCCAGCCAAATACCTACGGTCAAGGTTCATTTGAACAGATCATTTACTCCAGTCCAGGGTCGAGAAGTGAGGCGTTCTTTGCAAATGACGACGATTCGCCAAGCTCCTGTAGTTGGAATTCACACAAAACACGAACAATCGAGGCATTCTGGCTGCAAGGATCGCGTAGAGTATCGGTTCATCTCGACAAGGAAGTGAAAAGTCAGATAAAGGACGTGCTGGGTGAGGGCATTATTCAAGAATTAAACAACCCATACAAGTCGCCTGTTCTTCTGGTGAGGAAATCCAACAGCGGGTGACAATCAGTCCCGCGAATCGTAAAAATATGCACTGGCTTTGATCGATAAACATCAGTTAGGACACACGTTCGGTTTATCCGGGGTGTCATTCACATTTCAACGCCTGGTGGCTCAATCGTTAAAACGCGTAAACAGTGTGGTGATAAACAAAGGTGATGTTGTGATATACAATAATAGAATCAGAACATGCCGCGTACCTAGATGCTGTCTTAGAACGAATTCGAAACTTCGGATCAAAGTTAAGAAACAACTCGGACGGCCATCAGTGATGCTAACAGGATACACGGATGAGCAAAGTGAAATTAAGCCACTGCTAGTGAAAATAATAACGATTAGAGGCTTTGTCTGCGATTTATAAACGGGCGCTTATACGTTTTCCGGGTGAAGCTGAGCATTACAGCTAGTTCACACAAAAAAACATCTCTCTACACAATGTCACCACTGTACGACTCTGTCGACAGAACAAGGTGCCCAGAGAGGGTTCACACGAGTGTAGCAAAAACCTGATGGGCAACAACTAACGCCGAATACAAAGAGGGCAGTTCATTGTGACGACAGATGTCAGTGACCGTGCCATCAGGGCAGCATTCAAAAGAGAAAGACTAATCGAATATGATGACAGAGCGACAGCATTCAGCCGCTTTAAAGAGACGTTCGGCAATCACCTCGGCATTGGACAAATGGAGGTCGTACGACGTTCTGAAACCAGCAGATCACTGACCAAAGATGAAAAACTGTGAAACGAATTGCTTACTTGCTTCCTAGCGGTGTCAGTAGCTGAAAGGTGACAGCGGGGGAGCCAACCAATAATTGAAACTAATGTCTGACTCTGAAATCGCGGAATTCCTGTCGGTGGCTCTTATGGGCTCAATTCCGTTAAACGACCACGGAAAAAAGTACGTTTGGATTATGAAATACCATTATTCTCGTTGGGTCAAACCGACTGGTTTTTCAGCCTAGAAGGTATCTACAGTAGGAGACATGGTGATGAAGTACATTGCGGTGAACCACATCGTACTAAAAGCTATGTTGGTAAATCAAGGGCCACGTTTTGAAAGCTAGGAATTTTTAACAGGCATACAGTAACTAGGAATGAGGCGCATATGGATGACACCATATCACCTGCACTGAGCGCAATAATCGAACAACCAAAGAATGGTTATCAGCCAAGGGAAGGGACTGGAAATCTGCTATGCCATGTGTGTTAATGGACCACCAAACTTCTGTTAAGGCAACCACGAAGAAACCTCCCTCTCAGCTGATGTACAACAGAACCCTACGATTCCTGATGAACTATGGCGTTGAAATATGGCCAAAGT
>LUCH01002187.1:31691-48629 GCA_013368495.1 Paragonimus heterotremus | reverse complement strand
AAAGTGAACAGGTATAGACAAACTAAAAGTTGGATCTTTGTTACACTTTATCTGTGTTTGTACAATCCATTTGAAACTGTTAACTTGATTGCCATCAATATTGATTTCCTCGTGGAACTTGTGGAGAAACAGAATGACTGAACATTTGCGTGTGTCTACTCCAATCTCATCAACTATATCATCGTTAGATCCACCGATAAACATCCGGTTTGGTATTAGGACTTCTGCCATGGTTACTTGCTACGCGGTCCTAAGGGAATTTGCCGCATTTGGGCATGCTGTCTCTTTTTCTGCTACGAGTCTAGTCGGAGCCTAGACTTTTCGTATTTGGGTCTTTACTAAAACACTATTTGTGTCAACCGGTGAGAATCGTGTGATCAAAACACAATTGCAATATATCAAGATAAAATCATCTGTAAACCAATAGGGTAGAACCAACGGGTAAATCAAAACACACATTTGCAATCGATCTAATGTGCGTTCATTTGGAGTTTCATAACTGTGCACAACAGACAAACTGAGAACCGTATTATAACTCTGTCTGTTCCACTGTACAGGATAATTCGACGGAGTTTGCCATTTGAGTTTGCTGTGATTGAGGCTGTTTTCTTTAACTTTCTCGCGCATCATACGCTACAGTCTAGTGTTGTTAATCGATACATTGGTATATAATATATTTACAGGACAGAATATGAGAACTCATACACAGTCAACAGCGCGATACGCAACATGGCATTCAACATCGATTTCAGCAGTTCGATAAACACAATGGTCACTTAAGAAACATCCCATGTAAAAGTGCACACTCAAGTAGGCTTGGCAACCTTCGAGTAACTCAACACACGGTCCATTTGTTTTAGAAAATTTACTGAAACGCAGACGTGCATGCATACACACACAAGATGGAAGAAGATAGCTGACATGTGTACCACTCACGATTGAGTCACGTTCGGATTGAAGACGATCACTCCACGGAACAAGTTCATTCCAAGTAACGCGTACGTATAGTAAGCCGACACGAGGATGCCCAGAACTGGCGCAAGGTTGCGTGGTAAGCTCTTGAGCACCCCGGCAACCAATTCAGTCCAGGTGAACAAGTGAACAACACGAATCGCGCGAGTAAGTAACAGTATGTTGGTCAGACGAACCAAATCCCACAGTGAAAAATCTACGAATGCGATAGTGCGACCGCTGCAATGGCAGACAAGAGGTCACGATCTCAAGTGAGACATGTGTGGTGCAGAGATCGATACGAAGGATACACGATCAAATGAAGAACCATGACTAGATTACAAACGTGTTACAAGACATGTATAAGATGAATTGAAGACCAAGAAAACACATCACCTAATAGAAGTGCATACGGGATGTAACAGAGCAGAAATCTTCAAAGTAGCCAACAAAGCCGAAACATTAAGATATTGACACAAGACTAATAGTTGAGTGTGATTCGAATTACCGCAAAAAAGGACACGGTCACTGAATAACCGAATTGCAAAACTGAACAATATCGGAGACAAGGAGTTGGCTCGGGTTTTGCATATATGCAACGAAATGGTGAACACGAAAAAATGTCGAAAGGGCGTACCGTATCTAACAAATAAATCCAGAAAACTAGGGTTTGCTGTCGGAAACTGACATCTCCCATAAACTAATGAGGGATCAGGTTAGATTCAAAAGTCACAGAGAAAGTCTAGCGATCCGGAGTGTTTTCAATTAAGAAAACGAGTACAGGCCGCAAAAATATCACGGAAGTATTTGCAAAATAAGGTGGGTGAAGAAAAAGTGATCAAACAAACTTACTTGAGTTCGGCGATCAGAAATCCGAGTTCAACTAGTTTCACAATCTGGAAACGAACGACAATTCACTTTTAACCAGATGCACATGTTTTAATTGAAAACGAACTGTTGCTTGTCGATGTACTGAACACAAGGACACTCTTTAAGGATTGATTTGTGAACAAGGAGAAACAGAGACAGAACGAGGCAACTCAACCAAAAATATTGGACTGAGCACTGTTAACCGTCTGCCGCGAAGAGTTGTGCGACCTACCTACCACCACACTAGAGACTATTAAGTGAGCTCATAAAGCACAAAATCACAATTCAACTGTTTGCAGTATGAATTCAAGTTAAAGCGGTTGCATCTCTCCAAATTCTCTATGATAAACAGAAGGTTTATTAGCAAATTCAAGTCAGCAACAACTGCTTTTCCGCGTATAAATTCATAATCCAACGAAGGCATGGCTCGGATGCTCTGAAGTCTGCATTGTTCGATTTATGAAACCGGATACGCACTACACATATATATGCACATAATATCAACATACGATTGAGTCCACGAATATTGTGAATCGCACTAATGTTCATCCACACAACAACAATTTAAACGGCGACAGAAACAAGACGACAAGAAAGGGTAGACATTCTTACGGACGGATGATCGTGTAGTGCCCGGCCCGGAGAACGGCACCTTAATCAGAGCTGCCGTGCCTCCACATCACGCTAGCACGTATTAAAAATTATTGAAGTCAATAACTAGCATCGTAAACAATGTATGAGGTGGCGGATGTCTGGGTGGAATGCAGGGTACCTAAATGAACTGACTTAGACAGTGCATTTCCATTACGTTGGTCAAAAGTCACGAACTTACGGCATCCCCAAGTGTAACCTGACAGACAGTAGCTAGGTTCAGGCGGTCAGTTCACCTAATGCGGGCCGACAAATGAGCACCGGTAGGTAAAACTGGCCGTCAGTCGACTTACACACTACGTCTATCAGCCTAAGAGGAAGATGGATTTTGGAAACGATGCATAAACTCGAAGTCTGAATCGACCACAAGACGTCTTTGTAACAGTACGAGTGACTCCACAAAAGCAATCGAAGTAGTGTGGAAAAAATAACCGTAAATAAATGGCTTGGACGGTATAAGACGTGAGATAAGATGTGGGGGAAACCAGTAGCATATTCAAGAAACGCTGAATGGAAGACTGGTGGATAACATACAGATGAAACTTTAAATAGACGGACATTATTCTTCTAAAGGCTTTGTAAATAACGGTAACATACAATGAGTAGGACGACCGTTCCCAGACTGAACAAGTTTGACAGGTGCGAGAAGAATGTCTTTCGTCCGACAGCCCAAAGGAGTGAAAGTTCTTCAAACAGATAAAAAGCAACAAAGCACCAATTGATGACCTATGAAAGGGTGAGGGAACAAGAATTAGGTCAACTGGGAAATTCCACTATAACACATTGACATCTCCAACTAAAAGGAAATGGTTGCGTAACTATGTCAACTAAACTGACCGTTATGAACTAAGACGGTTGTTAATCGTGATCACCCTATCAGCGTTAATAAAGTGAAACTCGACATAGTAATCAGGCAAAGATTCAATCAGAGTCTGCAGGTGAACAACTCATTAAGAACAAAAACATGAAACGAAACATATGGCCTTGGGATTCTAAAGTTAGTCTTCCAGCACTTTCAGGTTAAAAAATGAAACGTAATATCTCATATATTTGAGAGGAACGAGAATTGGTCTGAGAATTGAAGATCCCGTTACTCAAATCGTCCCAATAACACTTTCATTTCGGTTGACCCGCTTAACATTAGATGGTGAACGGCCTGTAAGATATGGATACCTCAATAACAGATTGATTAGTATTACGGTTCTATAGTGATTCAACAATTTGCACACTAAAACGAATAACTTTAAACTGCATTGAAAAACACAATGAACTTCGGCCAGAACCCAAAATAGTCGTAGTGTGAAGGACAGAACCAAAATGACCAAGCAGGATAACTTACTCGCATCTGTACACTGACAGACGACGCAGTGGTAATCCGTTCGGACATATCAATCTGAAGTGAAAAGACAAGCAAACGTAAGTGTATACAAGCAACTGGGAAAACTCTGAAGTGTTTCGTTGCAAACTGCCAAATGTATGTTTTAATTCTAGGCAGAATCAATGGGAGAAAAGTTATGACTACTACAAGTTTTACGAGTAGTGTGGTGATAGGAAGGTGGTCCTCGGACTCGAATCCCCCACGGCCAAACGCGACGTCAACACACTATCCACCAGCCCACCCCCACATTCCCATAGGCCTGAACGTAACCAGCGTTAACAATTATCCTCCACGATAGCCTCCTTATTCATAATATGAGTTCCGATTTATTTGTTTCCACACCGCTCTACTTAATTGTTTGCGCTACCGCCTCACAAGGTGCCAGTTACTAGCGATTGATTTTCGTGCATAGATTCCATTTGGTTGTTGTTGATTGTTAATTTGTTATGTACATAACCGGTTTCATCTGAGTAAACCTTCAACATTCCGTCTTATTCTGTCCAAATCAAGAGGTTTACAGCTATCCTTATAAGCTGTGTACATTTGTGGATTCAGATAGATTTTACAACATGACTACTGGTTTGTTTTCCACCTATCTGGAATGCATAGACTACTTGAATGTCGACAGCCTACACGTAGCGTAGTGGGCAACAGAGTATAGCACATATCACAATGAGAAACCTTACAGAAAGCATCTCATAAATACCTATCAAGTAACACAGGATGAGAGCCAGACAAACATTCACAACCACTAGTTTCTGACATGGTATCCTTCAGTGAATGGGTGGTATGCGCGACAATCTGTGCCAACCCCGATATGACAGTTGAACCGATTTTTTCACGGAACTTTCAGAAATCAGAACAGAATCAGTGACGATGACAACCTCTTGCAGACTCCCATGTAGTTTTTACCGGTCCATCCTACAGACTACTGCTCACCAACAAGCCATTCCACAGTTTGTTTATCGTTGTCCACACCTACTATCCATGTTCTCGCTTGTTCATTTCATTTCCTCTTTGGAAAACCTAGAATTGCTTGTGTATGTTTCCAAGACGTCGATGATGCAGCTAACTGGACTGACAAACAGAGGCTGTTTCACTGTCTTACTAACGACAAATAAATAATCCAGTTTAGTGATCAAATTTCATCACTGGCTCTAATGTTCTCTAGAGTGCAACACTTTGCCTGATTTTGCACTCAATCCATGCATCTACGTAAATCGGTGATCACACATTTGTAGTCAAATATGCGGATGATGTCGTGTTAGATATGAAACATTCCCACGACATTTTCCCCATACGACTTATTGGACAGTAAATCAAATTGATCGTGTTTCCGTAGTATGTTTGTTAACATATCCAATAGGTTATAGTTACTAACGGAAGGTAACCAATATAGGGAACTTTCTGAAGACTTCATCCATCCATGTAAAGGATGAACTTTCGTCGATTTCTTTCTGTTAAGTAACTAACGGTTACTTTGAATAGCAATACGATGTGATTACGTCATATCAACTATGTTTTCACCAAAGTCAGAAGGCCATCCCAATCTGTTCGCTGTTTAGCGATTCTATCCATCCCCATACTACTTAATCACTCAAGGTGTCGATGTATGTGTTCGCCCATCATCATATTAGCAACCGTGGCTGGAAGAACGATGACGTACGTGAAAATGACAGTGAGCCTGTGTGGAACTTTTGCGCAGATTCATCAATAAGGTCCAAAGGTTATGATTTTGTCTTGTCGAGTAGCAAACCGGGGAAAACATCATCAACTATAGGAATTAAAAACTGATGTCCGGCGTTGAACTATGCAGTACAACGAGCAGAGTTTAGGTTAAAGCTTCTCGGTAAAAAAAAAGCACCAGGTTGTAGTAAGAGAAAGTGGGGCTTTGTTCCATCGACAGCTGGTTAGAACTTAAGCGGAGTTATTGACGGTTACAGTAAAGAATGAAAATGAACTTGACATATACATGAAGACATTCAGTTCAGAAAACAGTTTGCAGAAACCAAATGACAATTTGGAAAATGGTGAAGACAGACAACTGCATAAGTTGATTCAATCAAATGCTGATAGATGTTTTGTGATCAGTGTGAATTCACCTGAATTAGGGCTGTCTAGTTTTCTACGACGGGCAACAGAATGATAGTCTCTGATCAAACAATACAGTAGTGTAGTGGAAAATGTACCCTGTATGGGCAATTAAAAATTAGCTTGCTTTGCATACTGTTGATAGGAGAAAGTTGGAGAAGCGGTTGATGCATGTATTATGCTACCTGAGCAAGAGGAATATTTTACAGACAGAAAAGTTTTTTTAGCATTCAGTTGGTCGACCGTAGGATATTGCATTTTCAAAGCAAGATGACGTGGTCGTTGTATGACAGACACCCTCGTTGTGAGTAGTATACTACTCACAAGTAGTATATTACTCACAGGCGACATTAGGAACAAAAGGGCGAGCTCCGAACGCCAGGAAGACGACGGACAGGAGGAGATTATCGGAATAATGTGTATGCGTTACGGGAGAAGTTCCACTAAGGCGAATAGCAACGCACTGTCACCCTATGTATGTGAATGTATGTCTGCCGTGCAAATGAGTGTGCAGGTTTGTGGTCCTATTTTTGACATGACCTGTACGTGAGTTTGCGCAATAATCGAATTTTCAGGTCAACCGTTTTTTGCGGTCACAACAGTGGTGAGAAAAACCGTCCGATTTAGTGAGTCTCCTGAGGAAAGGCGCTGGCTGTTAATATGACTGAGAAGTTGTCAGATGACATTAAGCTAGGTAAACTGTATTGTCAATGTAAGCGCTGCTTTCGATATGAAGGTCATAGTAAGCACAGTCATTAGGAATAGATCGAGAGAGCAAGCAGAATTAGCAGACGGGCTAACCCGCTTAGTAACAAAGTGTGTTCCGAGATTTCGTAAATATGATCGTAGCCGAGGCACGTACTAGAATTAGCCATTTTGGGAAACTGGTGAGTGTCTACAGGTATGATATGAAAGTAATACCCCGTTTGATACCACTAAAGGAGATGATGTAGTTGTGACGTCGACGGTGGGCCTAAGGTGTTTTAGCTTGTGGGAAGATCATCCTTGGTAATTATGCCACTTTTGTAGTCAGTTATCTGTACCGGAGTGGAAAATATTCAAGAGGATATTCAACGCTTGTTAACGAAGTCTGCATATATGCTATTTGGCTAGAGGTTGTCTGAAAAGAATCAGGCGTATAATCTATGACTACATCGGGGAAACATCACACATCAGTACGTAACTCTATGCCGATCAGAAGACTTGAAGCGGAATTGACCGTGATATTTAGTTAATTATCACCATCATCATCAAAGACAGCGATGCATCGCTGGTTCAAGTTGATACCTAACCTCTATACAGCCATGAAAAAAAGAGAAAGCTTTAGACGAAAAAATAATCAAGCAAGAGAGGGCGCCTAACTATCGGAGATATTGTTCATCATTTGTTTCCCATGGTTTGTCATCAAAGAAAATTACACATTCTACCAGATCTTCAAAACACCTACCACACTGCAGTGGAAGACTCATTGAACATATTGTTTCTCCCCACTTTACAGCATACGAAAATGTCGCGACAAAAGTTCTAGTTACCAAAATAGTTGGTGGTGGACAGCTGTTTTGACTTAGTTGGATCTTATGGGCACCAAACATCCAGGAGAATATATAACCTACGATCCGTTAACAAGCGGCAGATTGCAGTCCAGACACCTATCCACTAGACCGGTTGGTCGATTTCAGCCTACGAGCAAACAGCTCAGAGGAGTAAATAACTCATTCTCTTAATTCGATAACCTTCTTAATACATTTCTATATTTTCAAATGGATTCGGTCACAGTCGATAATTTGCATGCACCCCACCCAATTCTCTTTTGTAAGTTCTTACTTAGCCTGACTTCTATTCAAACCAGTTGGACATGCTCCCCAGTAAACTAGAAAAACCACAGCACTACTGTTCAATTGATATCGAATATAGTTCTTTATTAAACTAACTGTAAACTATATTGCAATTATTACTACTCTTATGTTCGTTGAGCTAACTGTTTTCCACTGGTTAAAGTTGTACGTACATAGAAAGCTGAAAATTCACATCTTAGGGGCGTATTCATTATAGTACAGAGTTTGATTCTGAAAAAGTATGTCAGTTTCGTCTATCGGATGGTTTACAATTTTTTCTGTGTAAGCAAACGTCGTAGGTATTGGATGGAAACAATTTGGTCGCTCAGCTATGAGCAAAAAACATACCCGTTGGTCATTACAAACGGAAAAAAACCTTCGAATGAGATAACGCAGTGAAAATAAATGGAGTGGGTCAGTCCAAAGGCTTTTCCGGGTGCGAGGACAATGAGAAGATGTGGATGGTGTTCAGTTGGTAACGATCAACATTTCCAATTAGCAAAAGCGAGAGATGAAAGGCAAAGAACCCACGGAAATACAAACGACGCGACTGAGATCCACAAGTGCGCGAAATCGTTGATAACACAGATGGCAGACCAAAGGGTGGATTCCGGTCAGTTGTTTCAATAACGACGAACTGTTGTTGATCGGACTGATATCAATGAGAACTACTTCGCCAAACAGGTTAGAAAGATAGTCGCCCGATTTATCCAGCGCATGGTTACTGGACTTCTAACGAAAATTAGATGATTATGTAATGGTGTACACTAGTATAAGCTAACCACATCTCTTTGAAACTGCAGCCACACTATTTTAGGCCCCTAACAAACGAGATTATACACAGAAGGAAATAAATTGTGGGAGACAGTACAAATTGCCCTATACTATCCAATATTTGACCTTGACCGCAAGGTGGTTCGCGGTTTTAAGTGTTTTCATTTCGTATGATTATATATATATATATATATGGAAGAAAGTCCCGGTCGACCGTATGTTCACGTTGGGAATGTTATTTATTCTCAGGAGAGGACATAAACCAAAATTTGTGGATAGAACCACACTGCTGACTTAACAACCGAATGAAGTCACCAGTGCTCGCGAAGGTAGAAACCGAGCCGCATGTCGTAAGCAAAAAAAATAATATATATGCCAAGTAATACGGTGTCATTGTTGAGATTTACCTCAGATAAGAAATCAGTCGCCAATTCACCCTTACAACGTCTTTCATAATATACAAAATTCTGACATAAAAGGACACATACCACTAGATGAACAATGTTCAACAACGAGATAGCAATGCTCAGTCGAGCAAAAGAGGATGAAGTAACCCAGGCCTGGAACATTCGAGTGAAACCGGGTTGAACTGGACGAAGTAGAGATTCCTGGAGAAAACGGAAATAGTGAATTATTAAATAAGCACAATTACAGACAGTTTGTAGTTCCATAATCAATATCACTCATTAGTTGCAACTTATGAGAATACATTATTCATACGTCGCTGACACAGTGTATCATAGTTTGCAACCGACGGATATATATTTTTTTGAGCAGAATTACATAAACAGTTTGACTCGGTCACAAGCGCTACGAACCATATGACAAATCCGGCAAGCAACGTGCGGGACTCCAATTGGTTATGTGAGAATCACGCTGGCTACTAATTCCATTACATGGCATACATCCACTGAATGACATCACCAACGTGAAAACATGTCGAAACCCGGTGTATCTCATGTGACTGTTAATCAAGCACGCCTAAGTTGTCTCTTCAAATAAGATGTAAACATAAACCACATTGACCTCTTAAACAAAACTCGAGGGAGAATATCTGCGGTCAGCGGATTCACCTAACCAAACACTGCTTCCTCTGCGAAAGATCTTCAAACGTAATCGGAGGAACCGACAAAAAACGTATTTCGTCCAAGTAACTACAGATCACTTTCGCAGCAGTCTAAAAATGCTTTTCAACTCATGTACGAGGGGGGACATGGTGCTTTTGCGGTACCGTATATAAGAGCTTTTCATAAGCTCCGAAATACTAGATTCAGTGCGGCAAAATGAACATTTTCGTTGCCTTCCTGTGTCTTGTGCACGCCTATGCAGCTGAAACGTTGTGGGTGTTCACGGGAAATGTGTACACATCATTACCATTATTGCTGTTATTATCGCGCAATTCCGTACTGATTATGATTGCTGAAGAACCACAGTTGATGACACTTGATGGACTGGACGGTTTTATGTATGCCGATGAATTGTTGGAAAGGGCTGTAGTTGTTTGTGGAAGGTCCAACTCGTTCTTCTGTACAAATCTGTACCTTCGTCAAAGCATACATCCCGCAATATTTAGTTGAAAACGTTTGACGTTTATCTTCCAATATCACCCGGTTTATACATTTGCTGAGTTCTTCAACGTGTATGCCAAATCCAATCATTATCAACTGTCTCATTACCGTCTAGATTCAGTTGATTTAATGGGTTTATTTTTCAACCATCTCCGGCCACTTTGTGAGAACCTCGTCCAACTCTGTAATCTTGGTTGTTCTTTGCCTGTTTAACTGAACATCCTGTTGACTCACATTTGAACTTGAGAGAAATTATTAAGTTGTGCAGTTTGGTCAATGTCGTATAAAGTTCAATTTTTTCAACCGTCGTCCTACGATTGTTCCATTTACCAGATCGTCTTGGGTGGCGTTAATAGACTGACAAACTGCGCTTGGCTCAGCGATAGACCCGAATCTCCCCAGACATATTCAACAGCCAAACTAAACCTGTCGGAATGAGACTAGGAGGCATGTGATTCGAGACTTTTACGGGGTTCGGAACGCAAAGATTGTTTAGCTCGGAGAACTGTTTACCGCTGGACGACATTCGGGTGAAGTATTTTTTTGTACATTTTTGTCATATAAAACCCTACTTGTTCGACCGCCGTGTTAATGAATTCCATATCCTGAGAACAGTTCCGTTTATCAAGCTGTCTCAATTGGCACCAGTAGACTATGCGTAACCCAGTATTGAACTTAAACCTACACGAACAGATTTAACAGCGCTGCAAGCCACCCATATCAGCGCAATTCCTGAACTCTGGCGGCTGAACTGAAAACGATTGGTCTGGAAAACCGCGTGCACCTGTGTGAATAAATACGTGATTCTACAAACAGCGTTGTGCACGAATATGAAATAAACAAACACCTCCAGTTATATATCTAGTGTAAACAAAAAATAGACAGCCGGCGTTTCAGAGCAAACGACCGCGATCAGTACAATCCGAGTAAAATTAACAACTTCAGGTGGTAACCATTGGGGCGTACATTATTAAACAAAAAGGGTGATAACGACCTAAGGGTGGGCGCAAATTTGCGGTCAACACTTCAGGAAGCTTACTCACAACTTGTTCCGAAAACTCGGTTCAGTTGTGGATGGTATTGTGAGCAGAAAAGGCGGTTTCACACGAGACTAACAAGCACTGGTAGGATTTTAGGTGGAGGGCTAGGGTGAACGATGAACTATTTACTCTAGGCAAGTAGAGGACCGCACGTGGTCGGTGACAGTACTGCCAGGGTTGCGGTTGTCTCCCCCATGTGTCACTCTCATTTAAGACGATTGATAACGAGAACGATTTCGGTTGGGACACCATAAAACGCATCGACAACACTTAAACACATGGGAGAAAATGACGTCACCAACTTAGACGGAAATGAAAATCAGATTATCAAAACGCAGTGACTGAATGCCTTTCAGTAAGAATGAGAAATAGGAAACAAAAGCAATGCAGTTCTGAGTAGAAGTGAGCTTTTACATACTGGTAGATACGTGTATAGTAACTTAGGAGATGAACCACGTATGTAGCTCCTAAATACATGCATCAAAGAAATACCGCAATCAGATGAAATGATATACTCTTGGGCAAAGAAATGATTAGGTTGAGGTCGAGTATCTAGCCTGGGTGGATCAGACGTGCCGTGTACACAGGTGGACAGAACAGAGTCCAGATCTTTAGGGCACTGGCGATCCCATTCGGATCTGAACAGGACACTGCTCTTGGTTATGCTTCTTTGCATGGATTGCCTAAGTGAACTTTATCTGAATACCATTACTCCTTCAACCAATCAACTTTCTCGGGTACTCGCCATGTTTGTCACCGCTCCGCCTGACCAGACATAATAATCCAGGCATTACACACAGTTGGACAGAAAACGAACAACGCGATCGTTATGAATTTGTTATGAAGCACAGTTTTCGTTGTAAAATAGATCGACTTCAAGTTCAGGACTGTATAGGTGAGCCATAGTATTGTCATCCTGAAGGATTTAACTATTCTGGACGGACAATATTAAGAGTAAACGTTCGTGTAATGAGTCTCTATGACGCAAGCCAGTAACGATATGATCCACAATGACCAGTTCACGATTTTCAATCCACCAGACAGTAACTCATGTATGGATTGAAGCATCAATGTCATGCACTAAGGGAATGTCCATGTCATTGTTGAATCGCCCAACGCTGCGCCACGACCGGCGTATTTTGGCTCAGTTTTCGGTGGGTAAGCCATGATTCGTTAGTAAACCTTTCACGTTCCAATCGATCCCAAAACTTTGGCTTTTGGTGGTCAACATGCCAAGCTCCATTGAACTGCGTTGAGTCAGGAAAATTGATTATTGATTGATTACTATTGATCGGATGCATAATCAGTATGCTGCAAACACTGTTTATCGGCACCAAAGAGTATGGTGGAAATAGATCAGATCACTCAATCTGAATGTACAACCAGTGCATACGTAAGGGCACAGCAAAGTGCGAGTAGAAGCTGTGTTCTTTTCGTGGCAGGTAGAACTAGGCAACCGATGGTGACTGCCCAGTGACCATTATATGTCCAACCATGTAAGTTTCAACTACTAATCAGTGACGTAGATGTGATAATTATGTCGCGGGAAACAGCTTTCTCTTCAAACCACAACAGAGCTACAATACCAGTTGTCATTCTTTGACTAACTAACTACGAGAAGCCTGTTCACTTGAGGATATATTAAACTATGGAGAAAATTTATTGATCTCCACTAGCTCTCGAGGCTTACACAGACAATCACATCGCAGTTTTGAAGGCAGTTCAACTAACGAACAAGGTGGAAACATTTCCAACAAATGAGAACATCGATCTGTTTCCTAAAGCTATCAAGGCATATATTGAGACGGCTGCTGCTTGCAACCGTAACGCAATCAACCGACTTTTTGGTTGAGCGCAGACATGTACGGATCAACAACGACGGGGATCGGTAAGGGAACCTGTGTAAATTTAAGGGGAACAGTCAGGTAGTAATGAGTACTCTCTGACCAGATAAATCAGCATACCTGAAAGGGTGGTGCGGACAAGTCCAACGTTCGAAACAGTTGCATGAACTCGGAAGCATTCAAATCACTTTCCGCGAATGATGAAAGGTACGCCTATTGAATGAAGCGAAAACGAAGACACAAGTTAAGCATGACATTAAACGATCGCGATGTGTTATCAACAAACAGCCGCAACATTACGTAAAGACCTGTCTATTCGGAGCGAGGATGTAAATCAATCAGGATGCGATCAAAAATCAAAGCGAAGCAATGATGTAACGCGATAACCTGACAACAGACTGAACCGTTGTACCACGTTCAATCAAGGGTATTTACATTTGATGAGAGTGGGCTGTAAATGAGAAAGATCACCGATCTTTTCCGTGTGTGATTTCTTCAAACGCTGTCATCACAATCCTGAAGCATCCAAGGTGGAGTATGTGAACGCAATTATGGGCACTAGCGTCTCAGCATGGACTTCAAATGACAGTGGGGGGTTCTGTGTGAGGCCGTACTGTTTATGATGGACTACCACGACATCAGTGAAATAGAAATCGGTTTGCTTGCACGCCAGTGAAATATAGACAGTATAGACAACGAATACCGAAAGCTAAGGGAAAGCATGGTTTAAAAGTGCACCGATAAAATGAGAGATATGTTCTTATTTGTTACGGTAACTACGGTCGTCTACATCACGATTTACAATAGAGGTCAGCGAAGATGTGAACTAAACGGGCAGTGCAGGTAAAATTGACGTATACCGAAAGGTTAAGTCCCAACGATGTAACAAAACAACCAAAAAACTCCACTGATCGGCACCTTCAACCGGTAGACTCACAGACTGTGCACATATGGCATAATTCAGATAAACGGTTTCCCTCAATGTGATGGCAAACGAATCTGATAAGCAAAACACCCACCCAATAAAAATCACTTCGTGCATAGAACAAGTGTCTACCACTTGAAATTAACCTGGATAAGTTGTTCTTCTTCATACATATGATATTAAAAACCGGAACTCCATATTTTCGCTGCTCAGAAGAGGTGTATGTACACATAAGTGGTGAACTGGCCTCGGCTCTGGTCTCTCCCATTAGCTCGCTTCGCATATATAAAATTTTCGAGCGGTCGCACATGTGGTACCGTGGCTGTCACGCTCACCAAATTCGAAAGCTTTAGCTCCAATTCCATTCATATATCTTTCATTTGTAATTAGTGGTGAGTATGACGGGGGGAAAGGTCAGTGTGTAAATCAGTTTGTTGGTTCGGGACTATTAGTATGCGTCAAATAATCCCAGTGGATACTCACCCTCTCCTACAAAATGCGCTGAATCGGGATTTGTTTTCTTTGTATTGGAAATAGACAAAGATATAGAAGTGTATGGGCGAGCCCGTGACTAAATTAGGTTGTCAGAGAATTTCAACCTGTACGAATGTATCTCTTTTGTGCTCGAAAGTCTAACTGTATTACCGTCATAGTGACAAAACTTCCTTGAGGAAACTGTTAATTGCACAACGGTTCTGAAGCCAGGAAAGTGGACGATTGTAGCCAATGTCTCACATGGTTTCAATTCCACACGTTGATTGACCTGCACGAAAGGATGGATAGTTAGTGCACAAATATGAATGAAACATAGGTGAATAGCTCACTGAATGAGCGGTGACTGCATGTGCGTCATGAATCTGAAACCAACTCACATTCTAGTAGGCCGAAGACACCAGTTAGCAAGGCAGAATCAATAGGTTGGGCTCTTGCAAAGGAAGTTACACTAGCGGACAACATTCGAAAGGTTTCTCACCAGTCTAAGAGATAATAACCAAGACTGAGAGAGCAGTGCTGTTGTTCCTCTTCTGATAAACGCATCAAGGTATGTAAAACCTATTCTTTTGAAACATAACCATAAACAGGAGCTAAAACGCTTAATCGTAGCAACAAGGGGTATGGGTTGAACGAGTTTCTCAGTCACATGAGAATGCTGAAAAAAAAGAGGATTGCCGAGAGCAATCCAACGAAAGTATTAATGGTCAGTGGACCAAATGAGGTGGAATCGATGGAAAACCGTACTAATACATCATCAAAGACTCACCATACGAAGTGCCTCTTTTTTCCAACGACTAATACGGACATTGTCAATAAGTTTTATCACTTGATCATTCGTGACCACATCCGATTCCCTGTCCACATCAATGCATGTTTTTGATACAATCGGGAAAAGTAATAGAAAACAGAGAGGACAGTAAGATATATGGAAATTGTCAGAAAACGGATAATCAGTGGAAGAACCACAGTCATCATGTATGCTAGAAATCCGCGCGAACAATGACCATACGCTTCCAACAGTTATTACGTTGCTAACTATGGTCAAGCTAAAATCACAACAAACTTATAATGACTAGGTGATATTCAGACAGAGTACGAGGGGAAGTTGTTAACCAGACGGCTAACAACGGATGCAATTATTAGCCGCAGATGGGCTCCCAGACAGAATGAATGAACGAGATGAAACTACAGCAAGGAAAGAGGCTGACAACGTCCCAATCAATCAAGCAGCCAATCATTTTCAGATGTGAGTTGTACTAGTGGGTACAACGGCCCGGGCTGTCATTGGTCCTGAAAATAGCCCGCGAAGGTTCGCGAGTGATAAATAAATACAGATGTACTGACGAGCTCTAATGAGAGCGAAACTCGAGTCTAGTGCTTCTTTTCGAAAGGGGCCGACCGGATAGTCTATGCGAATGCGACAGCTGCGATCAATTGTGAGTGATGTTCAAATTGAAATACAGATGTACACCGGAGAAAAAGAGGAGGAAAACAAAGAAACACGCACGACCGAGGTTCACGGGAAAGAAGAGTCCCAATAATACTTAAAACATTTAGATGTGTCAAACACGCGGCTGAACTGGTTGACCTATTCTCAATAAAAGAGACTATCAGGAGTACCTGAGAGTCCAACCTAGAAACATTGCACACAGTTTGCGATTGATAACTAAAACTGAAGAACCGAGTAGTGTACATAAAAGAAGGCAATGACGAAGCCGGGAAAATGTAGCCGACGTTACCTCGAGGTCTAATCAGTTTGCAAATTAGCATGGGCCCAACACTACACATCAAACGTTAAGTAACTGATAGGATACCGCAAAACACAGTACTTTAATAGGAACCGATAGGAAGTCGACAACAGTAACAACTTACTTGTCAGCAAACCTGAGCACCTCAAAGGCTGCACGAGTCGCCACACGTCTACGTGTTAATCGAGATTGTACAGACGACTGAAACAAATTAAGTGAAAAAATTCACACAAAATGATAGGCAACACGAAAAGTGATCCAGTGGTAGATAGTTTAATCATTTCACACAAAAAACACTCCCGAAATGAACGTACATGTTAAGGGCTAATTCACACAGTACAGTTAGATGGTCGGCCGACGTACATTACTTGTCACTCAAATCTCAAAAGCTTAGAATACGACGTGGGAATGAAGTCAATGGTAAATTCAAAATCATGCACGTTAGTTGTCACTCGGACAGGAAGTCCTACAGGCCACCTTGGCCCTGGCTGAAGACTTTAAAGTGGACAGAGGCCAAGCGGGTGCAGTGGCCTAAATGTTATTGCAGTGTGACTGAGTCGTGCCCGCAGTAAGAACAATTAGTGAACCGGGACACCGAAAGTCGCAGGGAAGCTGGCTTTTTGATACCTCATTGCTTTTGTTTACAGGTCGGTGGTTTGTTTGTTTTCAGGGTGTACACGGCTTGATATCCATTATTTATGGTTAAAAACAGGAATACCATTAGGCAAATTCCATCTTTTTTTTTACCTCGTTCATCACTAAACTAAG
>LUCH01002187.1:0-24389 GCA_013368495.1 Paragonimus heterotremus | reverse complement strand
CATACACAGAACAGATCGTCAATACCGGTATGGGTACCGACAAACAGCGAACCGTTCAGTTGAGCACTCAGAGAAACTCTCGCTGTAAAGCATAACTGCGCACAAGTATCTGCTCAAATCGTTTAAGTTATTGCTAAACAATTGTAACTCCAAATTGTTAACGATAAGTTTAGTCTTGTTGATTGTAGTATCGACCAGTTTTATGTGCACAGAAGACGCTAAGGTTGTCATGAAACTGACTACCATGCTTGCCTGGCTGGAGTCCCTGTGATCATTTAAACCGCTGGTTAGAAACGCTATCCGAGATGTCAGTAGGTCACAGTTAATGGCATACCTACATCCATATCACTTCTAGGTCTTCCGCACAGTTTTTATTATTATTATTATTATTATTTCGAAAGGGGCCAAATAGAAACTCTATGGGAATGCAATAGCTGCGATCAATTGTGGGTGATGTTCAATCTGTATGAAACTAAAATCCTCTATTATTCATCAGTATTGTTATTATTATTTTATAACCTTTTCAGTAACATGTCTTCGTCTAAGATATTCTCACCTCAACGGTGAGTGGTCAGGTTCATGTCTGTCATGATGATGATGATGATGACTACCACAGTAGTGTGAAAAAACAGAACAGCTTGGGTGGTCCGTCCACCGGTTACTGCTATATAGCACCGGCACCGAGTTGGCTGATCATTTTACGTCATCGAATAATGAGGGTGGAACCAAAAAAACAGCGTACAATATGCCTTCTTCCTGCTTCGGATAAGTGGGTAGAGAGAATATAAGGTGATCGTCAATCCCATCAAGTTTGTAGTAATTGTCCTTTACGCTTAAGTCACACAATAAAACAAAATTGAATCATCAAAGCATTAGATCGTCTAAGCTTCCTCTCTGATGAAGAATGGTTGTAGAATAAGCAACATTCGTTCGTAGGATGAAGATGGAATGATGTTGAAGTAATAGAAAAACCAATTTAGTGTACTCAATAGGATCATATAACTGGAAGCCTTACCGCGAGATAGCCACGAAATTCACTGTATACGATAGCCGTGAGAATGTTCATGAACACGTAGAGGCCCACGCCAAGAAAGACCATGGAGAAAATGGCAACAGCGCGATTTTCAATGTATTCTTGCAGAATAACTGAGGTCGAATGAAGAAACGGGTAAACCACGGAGCATTGATAATATAAAAAGACCGAAACAGGTGTCATAACAAGAAGCAGAGATGTTATACTGCATGGAAACAGTCTAGTGCATCTCACTGCGTACTAACACTTAAACTCAAGTAATAGTTCCACCTCACTGTAAATATCATTTGCGAATCATCGATCTTGGGTGTAGTAGGATCTACCATGCTCTCACCATAAGAACCATTCTCACAGCATGCATAACAGTAAACTGCATTCAGCAGCACCACACTGACATATCACTGTATAACACACGAACACACTAAACGAGGATGATTTGTTATAAAGAACCTAACAAAAATGAGTCATACAAACGAAAGAAACAGGGAATTTTTCTCCGAACCAACGCCCTTCATGTACACCACGGCTGAGGAGCAGTAAATGTTACAACTGTTGAACACTACTGCAACATGTACGATTAAATTGCTCGTGTATTCATACTATGAACACCGGTAGCTGAGTGAGAGCCGACAGGTTGATTCACTTGGTAAACGACGCGGTAACTCAATGGTGCTTTTCGAACTATCAATATGCCTGATCAAAAAGTATGTAAGAAATTGACATTTGCTACGAAAGCGACTTAGCGAAAGAGGAGTGATTGCGACGTGGGCTTACGCTAAATTCCGGAACAGCATGAAGCTGCCTAAAAAAACAGATGTGCAGGTTGATTAGCAATAGAGGGAACATTCTCCATACCAAGCTGGAGAATGTAAGCTCCTTTGGAAACCGTACTATTGACAAAGCTATTCAATAGAGGACTGAATGCACACGACTTACAAATATCCCAGCTTATGGTGTAATATTACAAGCGAAAGTGTTACACACCGGTACAGAAATCAACACTACGTGCAGCACAATAAACGTCATAAATACCAGAGTTTGTGTGTGCACAGTCTACCTAGGATATCTTCAACATGGGTGGGAACCGCCTCATCCCTAGTGCGGTTCCTTAGAGAACGATAAACATGCATGAGTACCATTGTAACATTCAACAGTAGACGGGAAAATTTATGGAAACTGTCATCTGTAAGGCGCGATCACTGTTTCAGGGGGGTATTGTCAGGTTGGATATTGTAAACCTCTCTCTCATCTCATCCTATGCATTTATTTAGACGAAACAGTGCATTGGCGCTATTAATGAAGTCCCGATGTACTGCAGTAGAGCAGTGCAACTATGATAGTAGAACGGGCAGGTCACATCCCAACGAAAACACATAAGGAAAAAATTGCATACTAGCCATACATCGAACATACAATGGAAGACAGGAGTAGAAGAACAGATTGTTGTCGATGCTGACGGATCAGTGGTTAAACATAAAGCAATGAAAAGCATAAACTACTTTTGTTAGAACTGTAAGCTGATTGAAAAAACCTAACGATGTCCATTAGAGAGACTAATGTGCTGTCTGGCATCATCATCAATGCGATAAAGTACGTCATTAAATATCGGATTTCAATTCATTTCAGACAGCTGTCGGACACCAGTAACCATAAAACTATAACCGTACCAATGAAAGGGAAATGTGTTCAGCAGGTAAAGAGGATAAAACCGAACCAGGTGACAAAAAATAGAGGACTAAAACGAACGAACACACATATAAACAAACAAAAAAAGAACTGCTTACCGTCTGGATGATTAGCCGTTGTGATCAAAACTAACAGATTGAACATGGACGTGTAGAAATCCGGGAACGACGCCGGTTCTGTCTGGCGCGATTGGAAGTTTGTACATGATGGATTGATAAACGAAACAGTTGAACAGCGTGGGGTCATTGTTTAAGAAACACAAACGAAGGCTATTCGGAGCCTGAAAGTTTGTCCCATTCATGAATGACGCATAATGAATGTAGCAATGAACAAACGGGAACTGGTGGATGCTATTCGTATCGACTCCTTAGCGTCAAAAAACAACAAAGTGGAACACACATTAGACAAGTGGGATGGGGGTAAAGAGAAGTTAATAAACTGTCCGCAAGATATTAAATCCGCGAAAGCCCCGGGTTTAGAAATAATAGCTTTCGAACTCGCAAATACACTCGAGTGGAGACCAGCAACAAACAATGTCATATTGGGCTACGACTCAAAAGTGGGAATGTTTTGCTTCGGATCACATTACGTCACTAATGTCGACTGATTAAGCGAGTGAAAACGTAGTGGTGACGAGTGATCAATCACGTAATTTACCGTTACTATCGTTCAAAGGAAAACAATCTACTGACATCAGCTCTTCAGTCAAAATACAACTCCAAGAGAAGGATGCACCGGCAGAACGGGTGGGTATATTAATTTTAGGATGAAAGAACATTTGTTAAATTGAGTGACAAATGCAACCGTGCAGCCTAGTATATTAGCCCCGGAGATTAAATTTAATTAGATGTTCCAGAAGACATCGTATCGCTTTAAATTGAGTTTCACGTGTTAGAGCAATCAAAATTACGTGTACAAAAACAATTGTCTGTATGCTTGAGACTCCTCTGGACCTCTTGCTCTTCGCCCATTTAGTTCATATATAATCTACCCCGACCTGCTAGTCATACGTGCATACTTCCGGTTACTGTTTCTAAACACGGATGACTGGTGAGTAGTAGGGGATTTGGTTGAGTTTCAAATTGAACATCACCCACAATTGATCGCAGCTGTCGCATTCCCATAGACTCTCCAGTCGGTCCCTTTCGAAAAACACGGATGAATCAATACTAGATACTGACGGATTATATCTCTTCACGGATGAATTCGGAAACACTGTTTAATACAGGCCCTCTGATTACAACGATTTACCATGGACAGTGTGTATTACACACACAGCCCAACCTGCGATAACGAATTTCCATTCTCCTTGGTGATTCGTCGGAGCATGATATAAAGGCGGTAAGTAGGCCTCACAATAAACAATAAGTGTTGAACATAAAGAAGATGCGACTGTGACGGTTCGGCGGTATGTCGACTGGACAAATGGGCTCACGTACTGCATGCAACGAGCAAGTCGGTAAAATCCAGATACACACACTGAAATTCTTTGCGTTCGGAGGACTTTTAGAAGGTTATCCTGAATATCAAACGGCAGACGATAATCGTTAACTCACTAAGGTCGAAACCCACATACGACTACACTGAAGAAAGATCTAGAGTGGCAGAAACCTAAGACGAACATCCCAAATTAGTTCGAGATGATCAGATGACAGGCTAACCACTGGACAATTACCAAGATGATCTGACAGTTAACTTATTGGATTTTTAAGGTGATCGTTTAAGCACACCGTGTTATTCCATAGGACAAGACATCGTCAGTAGCAGAAGTCCAACTTGTATAAACCAAGTGGCTTTAAACATATCTCTAGTAAACCACTTTCGCAAACCACTTTACTTGGTGAACTTGTGTATGACGAACTTTTCCAACATCTTCATCCACACTCTTCGACAGATATAGGTCAGCAAGCAGATAAGGTCAACAATCGCAATATGGTGTTCAGAAATATACGTTAACTACATGACAATTACAGCACTAGGTTAAATTTGTGAGATATGTGAACAAAGTCGTGAACACCTAGAGAAACAGTATAAAGAAGAAAGGAGTATCCTGCTCAGCTGAGAAAATGCGTTATCTCGCAATGAACCGATAGAGATCACGACGATGATTCATGTGCATCGGAATTCGTTCAGTTGTCTGATTATCCCGCTCGACATGGAGAACGGTAGCAGCCTGTATGGATTCCAGCTTGATGTTTTCGATTTGGTTAGAATCGTGGCATCTTGGTGTCATGCGATGCATTTTTTACGTTGCGGTAAGCATCGTCACTTAGCAGGTCAACTAACAGATATACAAGCAACAACAGCGGTAGACAATAGTATGATCAACAAATCTGAAACCCTAAGCACCTGTCACAACAGAACATCACCCACAATTGATCGCAACTGTCGCAATCCCATAAACTTTCCAGTCGGTCTATTTCGAACAGCAGAAGCACTAGACTCGAGTTTCGCTCTCATAGGATCAGCTCGTCAGTAGTGCATATCATCGCCACTGCCGGGACTAGAACCACGGACACGCTGTTCATGAGGCAACCGTGTTTACCACTGCGCCAGTGACTTCGCATTAGGCACGACAGAATTACCATATATGAACACTCAACCACTTTTGCTTGTGAGTAATGATCAGGTTGCCGGATCGCCTCGATAGAAGACACAGTTACTGTCCGTTAACACCAATCGACGACCCCTCGACTAGGACTTCTCTCCAAGTTTAAATCACAGAAATCATTGACTTGTTGAGCAGTATTTGATTACTGATGAGTAGTAGGGGATTTTGATTTTCATATAGATTGAACATCACCTACAATTGATCGCAGCTGTCACATTCCCATAGAGTTTTCAGTCGGCCCATTTCGAACAGCAGAAGCACTAGACTCGAGTTTCGCTCTCAACGGAAGATTGTGCCTTTTGAGTAGCGCAAGGAAATACGTTGGAAACCGACCAGATTGAATGCAATTCTTATAAAATTCACTTCGAGTCCGTTCAACTGCGACCTTACACCGTAGCGACAATAAGCGATTAAGAGCTCGCGTAATTTTATAAGAATTACATTCAGTCTGGTCGATTTCCAACGTATTTCATTGCGACACTCAAGAGGCGCCTTTGTTTGCTGTCACCCTATTGTGTCAAAGACTCATTCGAGTTAGTAAACGTCTTAAAGGAGGTTTCTGTAAGTTCAGAAACAATGTACTCTATCGATGTGCAATCTTTGTTCACTAATGTTCTTCTGCATGAGACTGTAAATTTCCTTTGTGATTTTACTTCAGTTCAGAATATTCAGCTGCCTCTTCCTCTTGATTACCTCAGGGATCTCATTTTCTTATGTATAGAAAACATTCGTTTTGAGTTCGAAGGAGTTGCTTTTAAGCAAATTGATGGAGTGGCCATGGGCAGCCCACTGGGTCCAACGTTAGCGGATATTTTCCTTGGAATGATTGAAAGACAAATTGTTGATATTTCCATGACTACTTTATACGAAAGGTACGTCGATGCTATCTTGATTTTTACTGAGAGTGACAGGTTTTTTTTCATTTGTTAACCTTATGAACTCCATACATCCAAATTTGTCTATTACTCATGAAACTGAGTCGAATAGAAGCCTAGCTTTTCTAGACGTTTTCTTTACGAGACGTCGTGACGACACGCTGCAGCGGTCAGTTTATCGCAAAGCCACTTGGAGCGGCCAATACCTCCAGTTCTCCAGTTCTGCACCTATGGCCTACAAGCGTACATTGTTCGACAGGGCCCGACGAATCTGTACAAATGACTAGCTGACAAGAGGTGGATTTCCTAACGACCGCATTACTTGCTAAAGGATATCTGGATAAATTTATTTCGGTTCATAGCAAGAAAACAACAGAAAGACATGGAGTTCACACAGCAAAGAAAAAAAGTGTTCATAAAACTACCATTCAGGGGAGACTATTTGTGCATTACACTGCGTCATCAGCTTCAGTCAGCTGTGAATCGCACATACCCTGCAGCCGAATTGTGCCTCTTATCATCAACTCGGGAGTTAGTTATGGAAATGTTAGACGTAACACACCTAACTATTCTGTCTCACCTGTCGTTTATCAGTTCATCTGCAGTTGCAATGACAGTTATATCGGCAGAACGGACCGGTGCTTGCGTCAACGTACGGCCGAACATCTCCCAAAATGGTTGATCCAGTCTGGTGAGCGAACAAACAATCAAAGAAGCAACAGAACGCGAAACCCAGCATCGTCAGTTGCGAAGCATATCCTGAGGACAGGCCGCAGCGTCGACCCAACCAGGTCGTTTACTGTGTTGCTACGGCACCCAAACCCTAAAATTCTGGCCATCAGTGAAGCTGTGCTGACCAAACAAAGAAAGCCAGTGTTTTGGTATTGGTATGTTCGCCGAGCTTGGCATTTAGGTTGCAACCTAAATGCCAAGCTCGGCGAACATACCAATACCAAAACCATCAACCCGAGCTACGAATAACACCATCACTGTTCACAACTATCCGAAAGCTAGTGTTGTGTGCGCAAAAAGTGATGGTTCACATCGTCCACCTCCCTTGGTAGCGCCCTTTTGACCTAAAAATTCACTCTGTTCAAATACTGTTGTCATGCGCCTTTGTTATATATACTGTTTGTATTTGGTATGCGACTGATGAGATAAACTGTAATATTAACATCCCGCAACGTTTGTTTTCTTCCTGTTTGACGAACAGATTTTTCACTCAAATTTCGGTGACAAATTTCTTGGAAGCTTCAATACATTCGGAAAGAAACACTTAGATAAAAAGAACCGTAATGTGTGAGCCATGACACACTTCTATAAATAGGCACAGATAACGAGAAGCACGAGATTTTCTTGGAAACCTAAATAGCATCCGGAGGAACTGAAAGGCCCGCAAACAATTGTGGACGTAGACCAAAACTCAGAGTGCATGGAAATCGTTACACACAAATAAAAACGATGAGTGAAACTCACCACATTTCGTCCGGGACTGAGCCGTTGTGGAGTGGAGAACAAACACAAGGCAACTAGTGAGGCCGACACTAGCCAGAAGAGCAACAAGAAAAGGGTACTGTAAAAAGTGACACAGAAATGGCACAATGAGGACCTTTCTCGCATGCAGCAATTGAACAAACAAGCAACTGAATGACTAACGATAAACCCAATCACGAACAAAGTTTAGGATATACAAAACAGAGTTTTGTTTCGAACTGATAAATATTGACGACACTGGTGAGTACCAGTGAACTACATCAGAGTGCACTAGTAGATTTGAGAGCAGAGTTTACCGCTGACGTCAAACTGTCTGACACTGCGATGCACATTTTTGAATAGCGAATGGCATTCCGATCATGTTCAAAAAGTCAAGGGACCTGACCGGTACCAACTATCATCACCATCACTAACAGTAAAACGTCACCAGTCCATACTCAGAATGGTTTACTATTACGCAACCACATAAGTAAGAACATACCAAACATTAGATTAAGTTGAATTAGATCCTTCTTATTACACGTAAATAACCTCAGAGGCAGAACCACAAGATAGCCCAATGTTTTAGGAATAGTTGAGATAAATACAAGTCATGATTGTCGAGTTATACATTACACACCTGCTCTCAGCGAGCTAACGTTCAAAGTAGTGAAAGCAAGCACGACTAAAATATAACCAGATAAAGAGGAAAGCTAGTGGAGCGTATTTTTTTCGTTCAATTTCAAAGTCACGATGCGTCGCCTTGATGTTTCGTTGCTAAGCATCTTTAAATAGCACTAACGGGGTAGTAAATTCAAATATCAATGAATATTTGTAGAGTGAAAGTGTCACAGACTCTCGTTCAGATCAAACTAGAAAATACACACTAGCCAATCTTACACACTTATTCTACACAGAGTGAAATATGTTTTTCTGAAATGAGAAACATTGCTCCGCTGCGCGTGCTATTTGGCAAACAGTAACGAATATCCACCCAACGTTTTGGCATACGAACTAACGTTTTGCACACAGTCCAGAACGACTAATTAACGCAACCGTCGTTTGAACTACGCCCTCAACCCATCACTGCTTGTCTGAGATGGATCTTCTTGCCAAGGTACCTATCATCAGATTGAAAAATAACCACTATCACCTTTGCTCAGCTGGGTCACCTAGACCAAGATGAATCTCATACCTGAAGTCCACAGTCTTGTTACGATGTCCATAAAACGTGAATCCTCATCCGTATTAAACAATGCTGGACACTCTCATGGTGGATGGAAATAAAATTCCCCATCGTTCGATAATTCGGACAGGGAATTCCTTGAAGTGCCGTCAAGGATGAACGCCGAGTCTAATCCCGGCAAGAACTTCGCATCGCGTTCGTGTCGTCAGACTGGTGTTTCGAAAACTAGGCAGTATCACCCTTTCCTTTGAGTTTACACTGGGTACGTGGTATCTGAGTGAAACCGCAGGTGGTTCAGCTCAATTAAGTGTTATGCGTCTGCGCCCTTCGACCACTGTAACAGGTTTATGCGGAACGGGTGCTGCCAACCGGTAGCACCACGCTGGGCCAATATCGGAACTTAAAAGGGCAATAACAGAAAAGTGGACAGAAGATGTAACAAAAGACGACCCAGCTTTCTCAACGTATAAAGTCATGACTGCTTCCGAGAAATTCTTGACTCAATTTTCGTATGCGGATATGATTGCACTAAGGCCATTGTCGTGTTGGCCCTTAAACACATGAGCAGCCTTGTGTTGCATCATACTGAATGCTTTCGTTTGACTGCAGCTGTTCTGACCTTAGTGGTCGCATAATACATGTAATATTTTGAAGATATTCCACTTGGAAAGCCGAGGAGACGAGTTGAGTAAGTTTGACAACAACCGAACCCACATAACATTAAATGTCTCTCTCTAGTGTTGGTTATAAACAAAAGTGGACATAGTAGAATGTCTTGACCTCTTAAATCGTTTGGCAATCCGTCGTATACTGGAAGTAATTTGGAGATAGGCCAAAATGAGGTACTTTTGTACCCGCCGAGAGTTACTTCTTATGGCGTAGTCAACTTAAACGTAACCTACTTTCATTGGCTGCCTCTGCTTAACTACGCAACCAAATGACAATTGCGCGAAATTATCCACAAGGAGACTCCCAGTTTCTCATTTGATTAAAATGATGAATAACTTTGAAAGGCGGTAGTATGTCTGAGAGATATTAGAGAAGAGGCATTTATAAAAGATCCGAGACTCAACGGTATCAGTACCTTCGAACCATACCACTGGGTACTTTGGCTCAAGCTGTTGTTGGCACTGAGTGTGGTTCACGAAAGAACAGAGTATTAAGTACAAATGTATAGAGAAGAAAGAGAAAATAAGAAAACGACGGAGCTTCAAGAAGGAAAAAGAATCAACAATCTCGTGGATATCGGCCCGACACTAGCTGCGACAAACTTATATGTAAGATGGTGTTGTCAACTAGCGGTGCGAATGGTCGCGAACCCCCCAACGAAGTAGACGATACCTACCAAAATTGCTCTGCGGGATGGTCAGCACTATCATCGCTCACGGCTATGGCACTGCCCAACTGCCTTGATAGTACTTCCAATCACCATCAACAACATGGAACAATGAGCACTGTGGCAAACGTTCTATCGGCTTGCGGAATACAGGATCCAACCTGCAGTTTCATTGCCTCAGATAACGGCCGCGAATTTTCACACCTCAAATAAGCGGCACTGTCGGTCTGACTGTCGAGCTGCCAACATAGTAGCCCATTTAATACAGACCAACTGGCGGAGACAACGATGATCGAGCATCGAGGGTGTCGACGCATCTTCCGCACGGATGGGTCAGGTCTCTGATTCAGAGAGTAAAACTGAGCACACACACGCATGTGTAAACTCTGCCTTTACTCGACGAATGGACGCCTTTGCGACACCACATGTGATGAAGATTGGTGAATGCACAACGTGCTTTCTCTGTCCATACGGACGAGAAGACATAATCCAGGTAGGTGAATCTATCGGCAGTCTCCAGTAGCAAATACAGTGTCAGCGCAAACTCAATCTTGAAGGTGCAAAGTATATGCCATACAGACCAACCGTGTTAGGTAATCGCTTCAACATGATCTGCGTGATTTATACAAAGGAAGTAAACAGAGTAATGTCGACCACGTACCCAATATCAGTCAGCTTACTGCCTGGTAGAATTTTTACTCCAAGCCCCTCGAGATCTCTAGGTGCTCCATCCAGGATACCGTCCATCATAAGGTTGTAAAAGAAGGTGGAGAACCGGATACACGCGTCGGGTGACTGAATTAAAAGTAGCCGTTAGGTCCAAATACAGCATGATCGTTGGCTGATAAAAGGGGTGCCGATGCTCCAGTTAGCACTAGAGGAAAACGTAGTCGATACGTTCGTGGTGAGGTCGAGAAGCCGCATGCGATTCTTTTCTCTAGTTCTCTGCATTTCAACAGCCACCGCAGTATGAGAATTGTGAACATACTGTGTTCGACAGAAGGTTAATATCTTCGTGGCTGTCTTATGACGTCCTGACAAATTTTCCGGAAAAGAACGACTATTAACAAGCGCTAGTCATGAGGTATTTCTTCAATCTCCTATATGGAACGGAGTGTTGTCAGTACAGACAACAATCACCACTGTCCTTAAAAACAGCCGGTGAAGGAAGGTCTGGGCCCGGAAATTTATCCCGTTCCAATAATTGAGGCTCCAGCTGATCCGCAACATTATCCATGGACGAATTCAAGTAAATCGCAACGCTTAGACAGTAAAGGTGCGCTTCGGAGGTAACATATCCTCAGTTCTATAATCGAGGGAGAACATGCCAGAGCAGCTCGCCAACTAATTTGGAAGTTATCATTTGGGAATCAAAGCGGTGGTCACCGTAAAAGTTGGGGAAGCGATGTTTTTCAGTACATAGGGAAGTTAGGAATGTCATGCGACTTCGCAAATAATGTGTCAGAAGGGCCTGGCACTTTTCCACTATACATTCTTATGGCTGGTTCAAACCTCAACATAATTTCTACCAATTTCGTTGCGCGACAAAACAGACAGTAGGATTTGTCGAAAAATCCGAAGTGATTTCCAGCTCATGTGTCAGCGCACCGTTTCACGACAGGGAGCGACGACCCAAGTACATCATAGAGCGACCAATAACGAGAACCCAAAAACTTTTTAACAGGCACATTACGGTGTATCAAGTGTGTATCAAGGGTACCACAATCCGACCTTCTTTCAGGCCTGCCAGAGTGATTTTTATGGTAAAGGAATAAATTGCCACCGTCGCTTTGTTGACTGACTTCGATAGCTGAGTTTCCTCGGAGGTGGTGCGAAGGTTCTCGAATATTCCGAACCCTGGGACTTGAGAAGGGAGTCGTATATGTGTACCCAGGTCTCATCAATGATAAGTCGGAGGAAACCATTAAACTTGCTCCCTTCCAAAACGAGAGGAAATACTTGGGCAAAAACAACACGGTGGTGCTTTTCAACGCCGAAAATGTCACGAGGGCTTACTGAGGATGTCTTGCTGAGACCACGATTTCCAAAGATCAAGGCATACAAGTCTAACAGTTGGTAGTGGATGACTTTTAAGTCGATGACCACTGTTGCTTAGAAGGTGACTATGTTTTGACCGCTGGAGATAAGCTTGAGGAGTCAGTGACGTCAAAATCTCCAACCCTAAATTTTGAAAACCACCGGGACATTATCGCTTAGTCATGAGCTCAGTCGATGACATTATGTCCGGCTCTTCGGAGCATTTGTAAGTAATAGGACTGCGGTGAAGGTTGCAAACAAGAGTCCATCGCGTGCAACTATCGCACAGACCGCATGATAGTGACCCGCGAAGGATCTGATTTGTTTTTGTCTTCCATATTTGATGGGCGGAAGACGTTTTTTCAAGCATCGTAGGAAAGTTCAATTCCAACAAAGAAAATCGGATTTCAAGCATACAACAATATAAGTCGTAAGACGTTCCTTCTCTCTATATACAGTGCAGTTTTTGGACAATTTTGGTGGTCCCTCAAAGATTCAACGCTACAATAAGGACGTTGATAAAGGTCACAAAGTGGAGGAACCAAAGTATGGTGTGAACTGCAATAAACAAACTTTCACCAGCTAGTATAAAATCGTGCAGTGAAGTAATAGAGCGCAATACATATTTATTTACGTGTCGCGATTACCATTTTCACAAGTAATTTCTATTGCCCAACACTCCCTATTCATGAGCCACAATCCATGTAGGACCGAAAATACTACTAGTCGTCCAAAAACTTACATGCGCACCAATGAAAACATAACTGATACATAAAATGAAACTAGATTAAAAAAACAACGCATTAGCGACTTACCTGAGTAGTTTCGGTAACGTTCGCCGAACACAGTTGAGCAATTTCTTCATCAGTTGTGAACTGCTGATGAAGAAGTAGGGCCGCAAAAAGCGACGGACTCGGTAAAACTGCAAATGAGGTAGGAGAGGTAATGTAAATCGACTTATCGATATCGAAGAATAGCGACGCAAAACAAGCACCCATCAAGCACGCATCACACCAGAGTATATTTTCGATCGTGGTTACACCCAGGTTATTCTCAGTTGGCGGAGAAGCTGCTTAGATAAGCGAAAATTTCTGCACATCTAACGGATAAGAGAGTAAGGTTCGTTTGCTTGCCGGATACGGACGTAACGCTAGAGATAGCAAGGCGTCCCAACTACAACTATACTGATGGTAAACGGACAACGGCATTACAAATTGCAAGACCAAATGAGCTAGTTAACATAACGGGTTCCGTGACTGACCAAAAATAAGTGGAAGATCGTTAACAACTAGAAAAGAAGTCATTGCCTCCAGTGGTCTACAAACTGCAGGCAATCCTAAAACGAACATCAGAATACTATCACGACATTATGGTACTTCGAAACCCCCAGTAGAACCGACAACAAACAAACAAATTCCGAACATTCGATTTATTTGCAATGTAATACTAATAAGTAACCGCAATGGCCCGAATCAGCGTTGTTAAATCTACTCTTGGCATCACAACAAAACGGACGTTCACTGAGGCCATTTTTTATTCGAATGAACCATTTTAGGAGCCGAATTCCTAAAAATCTCAGTCGATTTAATGCAGGTCAGAATCAGTTTAGCGCACGGTAGCGATTTGGATTAGCACAATTCAGGGAAGAAAGATTAGACCTCGCCTCCTAGTAAACTTGGGTATTCCCGCTCCCACGTAATTTATGGCAAGCAGTTCGCCTGAGACTGTGGGCACTTACATACTTGGGTGGCAGTGTCCCGTCAGCTTGTAATATTGTCCGTGTGATATCAACGAGGATAGCAAAGGGACGAGTTGCCTTTGCCAACCCGCGTCATCTGCAATGTTGAGACGTTCGACTGTCGTTGAAAGGAAGCGTAATGCTTGTATGTGTTCTCTGTTGCTCTATGATCCACAAATGCGACGCGTTTCTGAAGAAGATATGAAAAGACTTGTTAAATCTGACCATTGCTGTTTCTGTCAGTTAGCCCGCACGAAATGAGTTGGTCGCCTGGACAACACGGCCGTTCTCTAGCAGGTATTTCGAAACCCTCGGGATATTCCATCAATTGGTCAGCTAATCACGCTGTGCAGTTTGTAACGATTAGGTTACGTACTCCGAGCGTTACCTGAGCGATTATCATATCGGCCATTATCCACTGAGACAACCAACAGTTCAGTAAAACTCATCATCATCATCACAGCAGCCATGAGCCTGACCAAAAGGTGCTGTGGCTTGAGCCGCCGATTACCTAAACAATGACGTGGAATATCCTAGAAGAAAACGTTACTAAGACGGTTGAAGATTATTAAAAGAAGACTACGCGGGAGAATTATAAATGGTATGAATACAGGTATGCCACTGACTGTGACACATCGCCATCTCGGATAGCGTATCTAACCAACGGTTTGAGTGATCACGAGGACCCCATCCAGGCAGGCGACACCTACCCACTTTGCTCAATGGGGCAGTCAAGGTCTTCATACTTCGTGACCACGTGGTTGGTTGACCACCACGCGGTTTTACCCAACTGTTAGTGGTCTCAGAATATAATGCCCGGTACGGTAAATGATCAGATGATATACAGAGTACGTGCCCCAACCATCGCAAGCCGTGCACCGTGATAAGTTGACCAATTGATTGCGTATCCCGAGCGTTCCCGAATACGGGCCGGCGAACAGCCACATTGCTCACGCGATCAGTTCACTTAATGTGGGCCAATTAGCGGAGACAACAATGATCAAACACCGCAAGCTAGTTGACATCTTCCTTGCGAATTGGCCATGCCTCCGAACCATAAAGCACACAGTCATTATATACTCTTCCTTTCAGCGACAACCGAACGTTTTTTTGACGCCACAGATGACGCAGTTTGGCAAAGACAACTCGTGCCTTCCCTATTCTCGTTGACATCTCATCAGCAATATTACAAGCTGACGGACAGTATTACCCAAGTGTGTGAAACTGTCCACAGTCTCAATCGGCTTACCTGCAATAAAGAAAGTAGGGGTAGAGAAGCCCCAGTCTTGAAGTAGCACTTTGAAGGTGCAAAGCGCATTCCATACAAGCCAGCTCGGTCTCTCAATCTGTCCAGCATGGTCTGCATGTTTTCGGCAGAGGGGCTAAGTAAGACAATGTCGTCTGCATACTCCAGATCGGTCAATCTAGCGCCAGAAAGAAGCTCACCACCAAGCCCACTGGATTCCCGGAGCTCACCCTCCAGAATGTCGTCCATGACAAAATTTAACAAGGGAGAAATCGGACAACCCTGACGAACACCACTAGAAGTGATGAACGCCCGAGACAGTTGTCCATAAACTCTCACTCTGCTTGCAGTGAACATACAGTGATCTCAAGAGATTCATGTATCTCCCTAGTACTCCCTTGCGAAGAAGACAGTCCCAGAGAACGTTACGAGCAGCTGAATCGGAAGCAGCCTTTAGGTCAAAAAAGACCTACACCGTCGGATACCCATACGAGTGCCGATGTTCCAAGTAATGATCATTCAACGACATGGCCACAACATATGAAGCCCCTGATTTCTCAACTGAGTAAAGTGAATAATTGTCACCGGTCCAGTTGGGGTCGTCGTGATCACTCAAAGCGACGGCCAGATGCGATATCCGAGATGGCAATCTGTAGCAGTCAATCGCGCGCCTACATTTCTAGTTAGTCCGCTTAACCGTTTACCGATTTTTACCGTTCTTGGTGATACATTCCCTTTTAGGTTACTTCACATAATTGTTGCAGTGAGCTGCGGTCTGAACCACAGAACCTACCAATCAGGCTCATGGTCGAAATGAATGAACTCTGACGGTGTGAAGACGAACTATGCTGGAAAGTTGGTTGTCGCAACTCTTTTAATTGGGGCAGATTTGATTGCAGGATAATAGCACGTGAACGCTAATCTGACTTGACATTTTGGGCTTTGTGTTTCAGTATCGAAGAAGCAGTCGCCGATACGTAACACCCTGAGTCCTCAGCGGGTTAGCTTAGAGTTGAAAGAAACAGAGGAAAGTTCAATTGAAATCCATAGTCGCGCGCTTCGTGCAGATGAACGTATTACGGAGCCACCGTGCACAAAGCCTAAAATTAGACATTTCACTGTACACAGTGAAACGATATATCTGTACTTCTAGACCTTTTCAGCAACAATTAAAAATTAAGCACAGTCAATCGGTGTTACAAGAAACGTCCATATACTTCAAAGCGTCTCTAAAGTTTGGCATAATAGACAAACCTTTGCACACAATCTTCATTTGCGTTGAAATAACACATGCTTAGAGGTTGTTGTATCTGGTGAATAATACAGCAGTCCACCTAGGATGAGCTGCTCTCGACCGGTCCCGTGAAGCTTCCATAAGAATTTACAACTATACAGAAAAAGCCCATTCTCGAGTCCGACCACAATTCTGGTCCTAATTTGGTTCAACTTCCCAACCGGGTAAATTATCATCTATCACAACAACTCTATCCCTTGAAATATGGAGTTAAATTTACGCAATATAGCTGACCTGACCATCTTACAGAGAGATCGGGTTGTTCCACGCCGTAGTTATTAGCTTCACCGATTGTGCACAAACCACTGTCACTTCTGTAGCTTGATTACATTGCAAACCTCCGATCAATTAACTTTGGGATGCGGACAACACTTGACCTTCATCCTACTAAATTTCCTGAGAACGTTGACCATCAGAGCGAGTATGCGCAATCACCTACACAGTCTGTTGGTCTTGGTTAGCTTGATGTGACCCAGCTGGATTAAGCGACGCTTGTGACCGGCTTTGGATAAGTGTAACCAGCAAAACAGATTAGTAACAACTAGGTATCGATCGTTATTTCTAGTTTGCTCTTCAGTTAGAATTTATCACCACAGCTTAACGACGGTCAAACAAAGATGTGAGCCTACAATGATGACATTGGTGACGATGTCTATGCTGTTGCTGCTGAAGCCGGGGATGATTATGCTGATGCTGAGTGGGCTGCCGACTCTAATGGTGCTGATGATGACGATGGTGGTTATGTTGTTGCTGTTGCTGCTGATGATTGATAATGACAGCCATAACCATTCAGTTAATTCATGCAACAGTAGCCACATACACTTACCAACAGAAAAATTGGGAACTCCGCAATGGACTTTTTTCAAGCAGCTACGTATTAAACCAATGGAATGCAGAGGAAAGCATGGAAAACGGAGAACGTTGTGAAAAGTGCAGGGTTCGACGGACCCGACATTCAAATCGATTGCGTGCACATGTGTTAGTGGAATTTAGTGTACCGTATCTAGGATAAACAGCACCACAAATGCAAACGGCAGTTGAAAGTTGAAAACAGAAGCGATACAAGAACTAAACGAATGCAGTCAATTCTCATACCGCACCATTTATGACGGCGTGTCACAGAACACGACCATCGTCCTTTGGGTTCCAGCAAAGAAACCAGTAAAATCCTACAGACCAAGTATGGACGTCGACAGCTCTGGTTTTCGAACCCGTGTTATACACTGAATGCATGGCATTCGCAACCAATCTAATTTGGATGAAAATCACACGGTCGTGGGTCAGTGTTCGCGAAACGTCTCCGAGTCACGCGACTTTAAGGAAGAAGATCAACAGTTAGGACGATATATTAAACTGTTTCCAAATGCACACAGGCAAGTCGTACAATTACGGTACATCTATCACACGTAAGCTCACCAGCATTGATGGTAAAAGAATGAACTATTAATAAGGACGCTTGGTTGACGTGCACATTTAGTACCAATCAGAAGCCAATGAGGGAATACTATGCACACAGTCCGATTAAGTAGCACAGAAGGAATGGTGTTGCAAACCCGATCATTTAATAAACGGCCACCATATTAGCGTTCAGATGGTGAAATAGAATTCAGTGTGTAAGTCATAAGGTTGAGAAAAATTAACTGCCCGACTTGCCGTCCAGCTGCAACAAGCGAATCCAGATCGCCCAGTCCCAGACATCAGCGGTCAAATACTTAACGATTGGCTTACCACTCTGTCCTTACCAATAAATTATCTCCAGCGCATCGCAATCCACGACGAAATGAATACCGTGTGATAACAAGAGGTTTAAGACAAACAAGATCAAAAGTGCACGCACTTGTAATACTCACCTCATTACATCGAAATCCCAACGACACCAAAAAATCAAGGAAATAAACAGTGTACAGGACAAAACGCCCGAGTAGCCACGGATTAGTCTTCACCCAGGAGCCTCCGAAAACAAATGACTAAAAAGTACGGAGAGTTTAAGAGGCTTAATGTAATAATGAATGCATGCTATACGGCGACCAAATAGAACATCAATGACGACTTGGTAAATGAGAACGATGAGGTATCACGACAACAGACTTGTATACAGTAGAACTTTTAAAATAACCACTGAAAGTTACTGGAACATGAGATGAGCACGGTCTTTCAGGGAGATGATGTATCACATCAAAACAGAAACAAATGCCGGCAGAAATTTCGAAAGTAGACACCCAGGATTATCGGGGATTAAGTCCCATGACATTCATGTATACGGTAGAGGATACCGCTGCACAGCCATATAGAACGAATTCTGAACAAGTGGTGGAGAGTTGACAGATATGAAAATGCTATCTTATAAAGGTTATCCAAATGAACAGTGATGAATCAGCCAACAGGTGTAACCAGAATGTATTTGGCCGTTACTGTAGAATTTAAACAAGCGGCTTTTAACAGATCAGTCAAAGTTGAAATTAACTCTCATATATGCAATTAGTTGTCAAGTAAGGTCACGGAGTTAGCATTTGAGGGAAAATTATGGAATACTAATCAATGGGTAGGAAATAAAACACGTTAGCAATGCTAAACAAGAAGTTAACTTTTAGAAGCCAATGTTGGGCCTTATTTACGGTAATCACACCGACCAGTTGTTTCGTACAGTGGTCCAGCGGGCCATACAGAATAACACCGCGACGTTGGACAGCGATACATTCTCGTTAAAATAAGATGGAAACGGCAGATCACAAGATATGTTTAGTATTAAGACGGGAGTTAGAAGGCTCGTTCGCAATGGAGTGAAGCATTGAGTTGACGTTCCACTATCCAGAATAACACTGCCAATTTGACCACACAGAAGCCTAGCAACAGGTATCCAATTACCTACAAAACAGCATGTCTAACGCTGATATGTACATTCACCTTGAAAGTGATTTACAACCTTTTAATTTTAAAAAATGGCGAGCGCAGAAGCGTGCTACAAATTGTTCGGAATACCGTTTATTATTCCGCACACATAAAGTCGGTCAAGCAAAAAAACCTAAGCACAGTACTCTCAGCAATTAAAACGCACTACGTAGTTACCTTTGAATGTACCACAATGAAACGGATGTTGCACATAACTCTGCAAAAAAGACTACGCGGAATGAGATCTGACGACCTTGGTTGCATTAAGTGATACATGTTGAGCGTTCCGTGAACGGCGGCGCCAGAGAAGCGACGCACCTCAGTGACTTCCAAAATATTTTTAGAATCATAATCCGTCTTCGATTTTTAAAAAGCGGCGGCTCCCTAGGACATCATACTGGCTTCCAAAATACAAATAATTAGCGGAACACTCCAGTTCTTCCTACTAAAATTCTACTGGTGAGTCGGCATTTTCGTTGCGTGCCATGTCGAACAACAACGCGTTGTACAGCCATCAGAGAGCCGCCGTGTTTTTGCCTGATTAATGAGGCAGAACGTCTAATAAAAAAGTGAAATTATACACAGCCACCGCAATGTTCTGTGTTATTATCACTCGCTTCTAGTCTAAGTTTGTTGCATGAAGATAAGACCAGGTGAAAAACCTTGTACGACCGAATTGAGTCCAGTACAGTACAGCAATGTTACATCATTATCACACTGTAATGAAACGCGGAAAGAACCACGTGTGCCGACGCTGGTCCGAGAATTGACAACCGATAAACACAGTATGTTACACGTGAAATCACCAGAGATCGTGTAGCTTGTCTAAGAATTCCGGCTGCAACCATATTTTCCCGTTTGTCTGTTCTGTACGCATGATTCTGTGTACACCTGCAACAGGGGGCCTGATATGAATTCAGTGTCACTTTCTTCAGTCGTGCAACTAATTGCACGTAACGAATGCTGGTTCCTTTATTAACGACTCATCTATTATTTCATTCTTCAAGGTCGTTTAACCCGGACTTAGTCGAGCGTTGTTTAACGCACTCGAAGGTTCCACGCACTTTTCGCCTGGCGCGTTTTTGAGTGCTGCCGAGTGAGCTGTGGCCCATCTCGCACCTTTTTTCTTTCTTCACTTGGTTGCTGCCGTTTGTCCCAGACTAGGCCAGAGCTGACCACCTGTCATATTTCCAGACATCGCTGGAAATATGCCGTTTGCTTCTAAACCCCGCTGCGTTCTCTAGTTCGATGCCTGTTGGGTCTACGTTTCGACTGCTCTTCAGGAGAGGCGCTTTAAATTGTTGGTGGACGAGGGTTCTAGTGCATACCCACTTGTCTAATACACATGCGTGTATTGAAGTATACAATAGGGAGTGGATATAGCTAATTGTAAACCGAGGCTTCTGTCGCATTGCTCTAACTGGCGAAGTGATTACAGCAAATCCCGTCAAAGTGAAAACCCTATGTTATACCGACCTTTTTGTCAACAGTACAACAAAAGTATTCTGAAGCAGGGCAAAGGGAGATTTCACATCTACTCAGTCAACCTTTCACGACCACTTTAAATCCCATCTATAGGCTTTTATAACATTTTCTGTTGTCGCGGGAATAATCAGAGTATTTTCTTCCTCGGTCCTTATTCAAGAACTGATGATAGCTTGTATCAAGGCTCTTCGAGTCGAGTGTCTGCACGGTTCATCACGCGGTGAAACGAAACGGACTCCTGTGTCTAACATCAAATTTCCTTCAAAATATCTTGACGCGGGCCAGACTCGGTATCCGCTGGGTCGCCAGTCTTCCTTTGACCGATGTATTCATATTCATTCAAAATGGTGAGAGCTTTTAATTGGAGCACGTTCCTTAAAGTACGCATGCATGCATGCAAACATAAGCGGCTTACGCAAGAAGTAAAAGACCCGGATAGTTGTCTTCTCGAGTGAGTCGAACTCCTGATCTGATTTGGTGGTAGTAACTGGAAGATATAAAAAATGCACGACCGTGATCTGGTCCTATTACCGCACTGTGTAGACAATCCCATTGAAGTACAAACAGCATAGAAAACGGATTGTAACAGACTTTTGAAACTTACCAGAAGCACTGATTCGGTCACAACAACGAGGAAACAAACGAACTCAACACTTTCCGTAACACCACACGGTAGCCTAGGCCGCTGAAGATTATTCCTCAAGTTAGAATTCAACGTCAACGACGACGGCCATTCAAAAAACGGCAACAGTAGTAATAGGCAAATAGCCCCTCCGAACAGCCGTCGGAACCAGAAAGAATGCAATATGTTGTAAAGATATAGACTCCGTTTATCCAGTTTATGAAATATAGAACGGTGCTACAACGTTTAACAGAAGGCCAAGACAACCCACATTTTCAGCATCTTCTATCAGTATCCGGGCCTGTATTTCATGTAATTCACCTAAAAAATGCTCATATACAAGCCATTGATTACCGTCATGAAGCCCAAGGGAGGTAGATGGTAGAGTATGTGAGAATTCAACGAATCCAGACATTTACAATGTTGAAAATACGAACTTAGTGGTTACGTAGTCAAAAACATACATCTAATTCATTTCAGGATAGGAACAACATGTGGTCTCGAAATGGGAAACCATGCGTCGTGAACGGATGTTGAAAAGGTTCACAACGTGAAGGTCACAGAATAACCTTCAGACACATCACGGGTTTCACGGGTGTTTTGCAGATCTAGAAAAGTCTCCGACTTGTTATGGACCCGCTTCTGGGTGGCGCGGAACGAGGACTTTGGCCAGGGACAATCTTGAGTTGAGGGGGATCGTCGAAGCATAAGCACAGAGTTGTTAATAGAGTAGATGTAAAGCGGAAATTGTATGGTGCATGGATAAAGTTTTCTACATCAGACAAACACAAACGCAGACGCACATATGCACTCACCCACAGGACATGCAACAGGACATACATACAGACACTCATCAGGCGCAGTACACAAACAGGCACACACTCAACATGTCAGCCATACTTATTTGTGTAGTTCCTTCTATACTAGTTGCCCTCCCTATCGGAAATTGTTAGGAGGAGCAGGCGGACTGAAAATATCTGAGGTTACCCTGAGATACTCGTCCAATCTCATCTTAAATACGTCAAGGGTCGGGGCTGAGACGACCTCTTCTGGCAGGTTGTTCCAGAAGGGGACCACGCGGAGTGCAAACGAATAACGCCGACAAAGCAGACGGTAGCGTTGATGCTTAAGACTGAGACTATTCCCTCTTGAACTTAAATGTTCAGTTTTGGGTAGGACGGATGAGCAAGGGTGATTGTGGTCTGTTAATATCTTGAAGGCTAGTATGGTATCCCCTCTCATCCTTCGAAACTCTAGGTTAAACAGATTCAAACTCTGAAGCCTGCTCTGATAACTCAGGTACCGAAGGCCCCTCACTCATGCACTGTTTTCACGGGATTTTACAGATAAAGAAAGGTTTCCCACTGGTTGTTGACCCCGCTTCTAGGTGGCAAGAAACGATGACTTTGGCCAGGGACAATTTTGAGTTATAGAGGATCGTCGGAGCATAAGCACAGAGCTGTTAAGAGAATGGATGCGAAGAGGAAATGGTATTGTGCACGGATCCAGTTATCTGCATCAGGCAATCGCAAACGTGCACATGCTTTCTCCCAAAGGACATGAAACACAACATGCATACAGACACTCATCAGGCATAACACGCAAACAGACACACCCCAACACACCAGCCATACTTATTTGTGTAGTTCCTTCTATACCGGTTGCCCTCCCTATCGAAAATTGTTTGGAGAAATGGGCGGACTGAAAATATCTGAGGTTACCCTGAGATATTCGTCAAATCTTGTCTTAAATACGTCAAGGGTTGGGACTGAGGCGATCTACCGCGTCAGCTTATTCAAGAAGAGGACCACTTGGTGTGCAAACGAATAAAGCCGGCAAAGCAAACGGTAGCGTTGATCCTTATGACTAAGACTATTCCATCTTAAACTTAAATGTTAAGTTTTGGGTAGGATGGATGAGCAAGAGTGGTTGTAGTCTGTTTATATTTTGAAGGCTAGTATGGTGTCTCCTCTCATCCTTCGACACTCTAGGTTAAACAGATTCAATCTCTGAAGCCTGCTATGATAACTCAGATACCGAAGGCCCCTCACTTGCTTTGTAGCCATTCGTTGAACTTGTTCAAGCAATGAAACATCCTTGCGATGATAAGGGGAACAGGCTTGAATATTTACTTCTAGAAAGAGCGAACTAGGGTGGAATGAACAGGGATGAATTTTGCCGGTGTTAGGCGGCCTAGGCTACGGTTGATAAATTTGGAGACTAGTTTCCGTACGTGCCATCATCTCACAGTTAGCGGAGAGGCTGAGATCCCAAATGACAATCGAACCTGAATCGTTCTTTTGTTCAGATACACAAAGTCTAGCATTATCAAGGTGATATGAGGCCGCATTGTTATGACGAAGCCTCAAGACTTCGCGCTTCGCGGCATTCTACGGTATTTTGTTAAACCTACAACAGTTACACAATGCGTCAAGATCTGATTGTAGACTAAGTTCACCTGAGGGCTCATGAATCACCCTCCAAAGCTTCGTGTCGTCTGCTTACAATAGAACGCTCGGTGACAAAATTGACGGTATTTCATCAACATACAGAATGAACAGAGACGGCCCTAAAATTGACCCTTGCGGTATCCCACACTGGGAATTTCGAACCGTTGAATAAGTACCATTAACTCGGACAGAGAAGGTCCGTCCGCTCATATACGCCTCCAGCCACCGCAGCGGCATTCCTCCAATTCCGTACTATTGTAGTTTTTAAAGTAATATACCGTGGTCAACCCTGTCGAAGGCTTTTGAGAAGTACAGCATGATAATGTACACTCGGTCCCCAGAATCAACTGCTTTAGTCCAATGTTCCTGAGCAATTAGTGGGCAATTATCCGTTTCACGGGATTCGCCTTGAAGGTCGTTCAAAAGGC